>CM076581.1:1454714320-1454798767 GCA_034641835.2 Pinus albicaulis
GATATAGTTTGAAGTTTGCCGATTTGTTGACTTTTCCTTTCCATTTCTTCTCTCCACCTGTCTTCAGTCTCTTTTATCTTTGGCAAACTGCCAGGAACACAGTCTGAAATGAGATTAATTGAATATAAGCTGTCATTTATGAATTGCGTGAGATTATTCATTATATTTCCGGCCCTTGATATTGCTCTATCAGATTTCATTAATTGATGTTCCCATTCTGTAAACAAGATTTCTTTGTGTTTTTCCTCTATCCTAGGAAGATTTGCTTCTTTTCCCTTTTCTGTATCCTGCCAGTTGAGAAACTCATAAATCTTTTCATCGGCATCATCTATTTCTTGTCTAAGAGTTATGATAGTTTGGATCAAAGATGAAGTAATCTCACAAAAAGGTTCTGCTTGTGACAGTTTTGAGCAAAATTCAATTAACTGCTGAGTCAATAATTTATTAGCCTCAAGGGCTTCCGATTTGAATTCATATAACTTTGGATAATCTTTAAACTTATCCAAAGTTGCTTGAAATTCCTTTTCTTGAATCATTTTTGCCTTTTCCTCATTTTGTAACAAACTCTGTAACTTAGAAATTTCTTCATTTAGCTGCTTTTGTTTGCCTAAAAGCTTTTCATCAACCTTCTTCTTTTCTTCAGCAAGCTGTTTCTCCAATTCTTTAGACCTGAATGTCTGATCCTGTAGTTGTTGTTGCAATTGGCTGATCAGTTGCTGATTCTCCTTAGCTTTTTCTTCCAGTGAAGCTATGTGAAGATCTTTCCGAGTTATTAGTTGAGAAACTTCTACAACTTTATCCACTGTTGCAGCACTATAAGCTCCTGTATACTGGGACAATTTCGTAAGGTCTTCAAATGGATTCATTTCATTGTTCTTATAAACAATATTCATAAACTCATCTGATGGAGTAGAAAATATACCCTTTTCTGTTTTTCTTTTCTTTCTTTGTCTTTTGACAACAGCCTTATGTTTAGGGCTGTAAAATACATCCAAAGGAGGGATCTCCTCACCTTTTACTCTCTGAATTAATAATTGTCTCACTGCAAAGAATGGGGCAATGATTTTTGTATGAGTTTTTAAGAGAAAAGGTCTGAAATGCTTGATTGATTTGAACACAGCAAAGGCTTGTTTTTCAACATCAGAATAATTCAGTTCGGCTCCTTGCAGATTTGAGCTAAAGAAAGAAATTGGTGCTTCAATTTTCTGATCATTGAGTTGTGTTAAAACATCTGCATAGGATGTCTCTGTGGCTAAGGTATACAAAATAAAATCTTTAGAAAAATCCGGGGTACTCAATGCTGGTGCATTAATGATTGCCTGTTTGATTGCCTCAAAGGCTTCTTTCTCTTTATGCCCCCATTTGAATACTGAATTCTTCTTGATCATATTTTGCATAGGTAAAACAATTAAAGAAAAATCAGGAATGAATCTTTTTACAAAATTGATCTGTCTAAGAAATGATTGCATGGATTTTTTGTTATGAGGTAAAGAAATATCAGAGATCTCTTTTACTCTATCTGGATCAATGTATATACCATCTTTTGACACAACAAATCCTAAAATTTTTCCTTCATCCAAAGCAAAGAAAGATTTCTTTGGATTTAAGGAAATACCAAACCTCCTACATCTTTCAAATATTTGCTTTAGATCATGTACATGATTGGTTCTCTTTTTTGAGAATACTGTTATGTCATCAAGGTAAACAACAACTGACTTATTGATCAGACCTTTAAATGCTATGTCCATGGCTCTTTGGAAAGTTTCTCTTGCATTTATTAGACCAAAAGGCATTTTTTGATAAGCATAAGTTCCCCATTTTGTTCTGAAAGTTGTTTTCAATCTGTCATCTGGATGAACTAAGACTTGATTATAGCCTGAAAATCCATCAAGAAAGGACATAAGTTCAGAACCAGCTACTTTTTGAAGTATCTGTTCCATGGTTGGCAATGGGAAATTGTCTTTTAAACATGCCTTGTTTAAATTCCTGAAATCAATACAGATTCTTATATCACCATTTTTCTTCCTTACAGGTACCATATTGGAAACCCAATTGGAGTGTCTGACAGGAAAAATGATTTTGGCTTTTAAAAGTTTATTAAGTTTTGATTTGATTTGACCTTCAAGATTTGGATGAACTTTTCTTAGTTTTTGTTGAACAGGTTTAATATCTGGAAGCATTGGAATTGTGTGTTGAATAATTGAAGTGTCATACGTTTTTAAATCATCATAATTCCAAGCGAAAACATTTTTATATTTGTTCAAGAGTTTAATGAAAGCATTCCTTTCTTCTGATGTTAAATTAAGTCCTAAATTAACATTTTGAGGTTTGGAATCAGAACCAATATTCACTAATTCAAACTTCAAAGTGGAACTTTGAAGCTTGGTATTAGTGACTTTCTTGAATCTGTCCTTAATATCATATAAGTCCTCTAATTTAACAACAGATTTTGGAATGGGATTTTCATTACCTTTTGAAGCAATTTGTAAATCATGATCTTCTTCATCAATAATTTGATCATCATATGATTTCTCTGAAGTCATGAAATTTAAAATATCTTGATCATGATAGAAAACTCTCCAATTTGTGACATTGTCTGGGACAGATGGACGAAAAATTAATTCTACAGAAAACCTATCAGGACTGCAATCTTCAGCAGGTAGGAGTTTAGATGCAACATTAGCTAATAAATCAGCTGATGTATTTTGATTCCCAGGAATAGGAGAAATATTAAATGCTAAAAAATGAGTGGTGAGATCTTGTACTAGGTTTTGATAGTGTTTAAGATGTCCTGAAAGGCAATGAATAGTATTCCTAACTTGTTTTATGACAATTTCGGAATCACCAAAGACTTTCAAGTATTTAACATCTAACCCTATAGCTTTATAAAGTCCTTGAACCAAGGCTTCATATTCTGCAGTATTGTTATTACACTCAAATTCTAGCCTACATGACAGCATGGTTTTCTCTCCATCTGGATCGATTAAAATGCATCCTGCTCCAGCTCCATCACTAGACTTTGATCCATCAAAATATAATGACCAAAACAAAGATTTATCTATTGTCTTATCTACAATTACATCAGAAGTATTTACAATTCTGGACGAATCAGATTGTGAAAAATTTTCTACTTGAGAAACAAAAGTATTAACAGAAAAAGGTGATATGGGTGCTTTGAAGTTTCCAAGAAATGATTCAACAGAATATCCTCCAAGAATATTGTTGTTAAATGCCACAGGTTCATTAGGTTGTTCAAACTCAGTAACAGTATGTCTCATATGTTTTTCTCGTTCAATTTTGATTTGATTTGGTTTCCCTTTGTAGGGCAGCCACATATGAGAATAATCAGTCGAGATATAACCATTGAGTTTCGCAGACCAGTCTCTACTTAAAACTAATCCATAGAATTCAGGGATATCAGTAATCAAAATATCAATTCTTTGGACAATTCTAGGATCGGAAGCTAATCTGATAGTTACTGAATTGAATATCAACAATCAAAATATCAATTCTTTGGACAATTCTAGGATCGGAAGCTAATCTGATAGTTACTGAATTGATTTCTCCTACAACTTGAACTTTGGATCGATCTAATTGAACAATATGTACTGCCGATTTCTGTGGTTCGATATTCAATTTGGCACACACGGAAGTAGGCATTATATTGGAGGAAGTTCCAGAATCAATCAAACAATTGTGAAGATTTTTATTGTACATCTCATAAGTCAAAAGAAAAGGAGGAGTTTGAGAATTTGACTTTTCCCCAATGAGTACAGTATCAGTAGCATCTACCTTATCTAGTGGCTTACAAATTCCTCTTGCTGATTTTTCAACTACACCACTTGGTAAAGGAGCAATTGGTGTAGCATTTAATTCTTTCAATAACAACTTCTGCTGGTGTTTCAATTTGCTGAGTTCAAGTAAGGAAATGTTAGCTTTGATCTTTTTCATGTCCTCAACAATGTTGTACTCCATAGGATCTGACACTACTAAAGTCTTTGTTGTCGATGTGGGTGGGTTAAAAGAAGATGGCTAATTCTGAGTAGGTAATGGGGAAGTTTTCTTTGCAGGGGATTTGTCTTTGATACTTGGAGTTGTGTTTTTCTTTTTAGGAGCTGTTTGTATAGGCTCTGTTGTATATTTACTCCTAGTACTTACAGGCATAGCTTCTTGTTCTACCTCATTGTCAGAATTAGGGAGAATAAAATCCCACATTCCATGTAATTCAGCGATTTCTTCATTCTCATCTTCCTCATCTGATATTAAAGATGTATTTTCTTCTTCTTCTTCTTCCTCTGATTCTGCATTAGAGATTGCATTAGGAGGTTTAGATTCAACTTGGTTTCTTCTAAAATTTCGGAATGGTTTTTTGGTAGAAGTTTCAACTACTTGTTTTTTAATTTCAACCATTTCATTTGACATGGTTTTAAGAACTTTTTGTAAACCTTTCATGTCATATGGATCTTTGGCCTTTTTCTTTGAATCATCTTTGAAGCTGACTTTCTTTGATTTTCTTTCCTCAAGAGCATTTTTCTTTTCCAGAGAAGTAATTCGTTTTTCCACTGCAATAGCTTCTTTCATACTTTCAGCTAATGTAGGCTTTGCAGCTCTGTCTACGAAAATAGCTATGTTTGAGGGTAAGGCAGTTATGTACCATTCTATTCTGACCTGTTCACTGGGCTATGAATCTGTGTGGATTTGTTCAAGAGTTTTTTGAATCTAGCGTTGAAATCTTTAATGGGTTCTCTGGGCTCTATTTTAAAATTTGAGAGGTCATTGAGTAAAGTAGCTATTGATCGGTCATCTCCAAATTTGGTTAAGAAATGATCCGCAAAAATGTCCCAACTTGTTATGGATCCCGAAGGTAATGAGAAGTACCATGATCCTGCCACTCCTTGAAGAGTATAAGGGAACAGTCTGACTACAACATCTTCATGTGTGACTCCATTCAAATTAACAGCCAACATAAAGTTATTAATATGTTCTTCAGCTTGGATGTTAAGATCTGGACTAAATTTCGGAAGCCATTTTCCAGGATTATCTGGTAAATCATGTAAAGGTGCAGCCATGTTGACTGCTCCTGGAGTAGCCCATGGTCTAGCCATTATTGGAACGACTATTGGAGGAGTAGTAGTGACTGGTGGTGTTTGAATAGAAGTTGTTGGAATAGATGATGTTGAGATTGATGATGTTGAAGGTGATTGGGGAGGAGGTAGTAATAAAGACTGAAGAGGTTGTGATGTTGAAGGTGGTGACCCCTGGTGAACAATAATATCTAATGGGGAAGTGGGTGTTTGACTTCACACTAGAGATGATGAGATGGAAGATGATGGAGAAAAGGTCTCACTATCAGAACATTCAGTATTCTTTTTTTCCCTTTTCCTTCGGGGTAAAGGTAACTCAGCTGGTTCAATGCCAAGTTTTTCGCTTTGAAGTCTGGTGAGATGATGAGGTAGGTGGAATTGCAAATTCTGACTGCCTTGAGATAATTCAGATCTCTGAGGTGATATGGAGAAGCCTTGAAGTTTATGGATGATAGACTGAACTTCAGGGGACTCCGGACTTAAATTTTCTGAAGTATGGTGTGATTGAGCAGTGATAGTTGATCCCTCTTCTTCTCGTTTGGACATTGGTGATTCAGAATGCAAACGGGAGGTCTGAGGTGAGGTGGAGGGTGATTTACTCTGAGAATGGTCTGTAGGTTTTTATTTACTCGCCATTCATAGTTGGCCCTCCTTCTAGCGCCAAAAATGTTGAAGCCTAGAAGATCTCTGCTTCAAACATTGGGGAAAACCACCCGGTCGAGACCTTAAGACAACTCCTTTTCCGTTTGGAATGGTGGCTCCGAATGGATTTAAAGGACCAGTTTCCTTATAACTAAGTGGATTGGATTGGATGGGTGGAAATGGGACTAAATTAACAGAAATAAAACTATTTAATCTAAGCTAAATACTGATAAAGAAATTCTAATACTAACACGGGTAATTATATGTGAATACAACTTAAGATTGTTTCAATCTAATAATAACCATGAAAATGTATTATTAATCAAATTGAAATGTGCAGAAACGAATAAAGATAACTCTGTTTAAGAAATTAAACAGAGTTATATTATCATATTGCATTCATCATTGTATACCATCTATATATGCTTATAAAAGATAACATTTCATACTCAGAAATGATATATAAAAGGAAACATTATGAAAACCAAATATATAGATGATAGCAAATTCTTTAAACGAATATCATATAACAAAGAAAATCAACAGTGAATAGATAGAAATACCTCATTCATCTTGAAGACTGTCAAATGAAATATGATACTCTGATCTAGTAATTCCGATATAAAATTAAATCCAAAGGTACAGAAATGCAACACTTCAAAGTTAATTTCAGCACAAAAATCACCAGATGTGATCCTTCATAAAATATAATAAGGAATGGAGTACAGAAATGTTAGCTCCAAGTCCAAAAAATATTACAACTTCAGATCCTTCTCTAAATGCATGAGAGGGATTTAAATAAGAAATTACATAACAAAATCCTACTACTACTGCTACAATCTATCAAATTAAAAACTGAAAGGCTATCTTGAATGAAATTGATTCATTGTTTTTCTCTCTCGCTTGATGAAGCCAAGTTGCAAATCTTCAACATATCTTGGAGTCTCGGTGGATGACTCATCTCAGAATGCAGCTGTCCAGCATAGGTGGCATCGGAAAATTCTGGAATTAAACAATCAACAACATTTGAAAGGAATTTGATAGCCATTTTTTGATTGTTTGGTTTGATTAAATGAGTCCACATACTGTCCCAGGATATTGTTTGAAGTTTGTTGATTTGTTGACTTTTCTTCTCCATTTCTTCTCTCCATCTGTTTTCGGTTTCTTTTACTTTAGGCAAACTGCCAGGAACGCAGTCTGAAATGAGATTGATTGAGTATAAGCTGTCATTTATGAATTGCGTGATATTATTCATCATACTCCTGGCCCTTGATATTTCTCTCTCAGCTTTCATTATTTGATGTTCCCATTCTATAAACAAGACTTCTTTATGTCTTTCCTCTATTCTAGGAAGATTGGCTTCTTTTCCTTTTTCTGTGTCTTGCCAGTTGAGAAATTTGGAAATCTTTTCATCAGCATCATCTATTTCTTGTCTGAGAGTAATAACATTTTGAATCAAAGATGAAGTAATATCACAAAAAGGTTCTGCCTGTGATAGCTTTGCACAAAATTCATTTAATTTCTGAGACAATAGTTTATTAGCCTCAAGGGCTTCTGATTTGAATTCACTTAACTTCAGGAAATCTTTAAACTTATCCAAAGTTGTTTGAAATTCCTTTTCTTGAACCATTTTTGCATTTTTCTCATTTTGTAATAGACTTTGTAACTTGGAAATTTCTTCATTTAGTTGTTGTTGTTTGCCTAAGAGCTGTTCATCAACTTTTTCCTTTTCTTCAGCAAGCTGTTTTTCCAACTCTTTGGACCTGAGTGTCTGATTTTGCAGTTGTTGTTGCAATTGGGTAATCTGTTGCTGATTTTCCTTAGCTTGCTCTTCAAGTGAAGCTATGTGGAGATCTTTCTGAGTTATCATCTGAGAAACTTCTACAGCTTTATCCACTGTCGCAACACTATAAGCTCCTGCATACTGGGACAATTTTGTGAGGTCTTCGGATGGATTCACCTCATTGTTTTTGTAAACAATATTCATAAACTCTTCCGATGGAGTAGAAAACATGTCCTGTTTTGTCTTTCTTCTTTTTCTTTGTCTTCTAACAACAGCCTTATGTTTGGGGCTGTAAAATACATCTAAGGGAGGGATCTCTTTGACCTTCAATACAATCTGCCCTGTCGGATGTTCAGGAATGATTTCAACATCCTGCTCTATTTGTTTTTTATCTTTATCTTGCAATCCCAGTTGTTGAGCGAATTGATCATATTGTTTTAATAACTGAGAAGAAACATTAAGATCAGCAGCAACTATAATCTCCTTAGTTGTTTCTTTTCCTTTTTCTGTATCTGTTTTCTGCTCAATGTTTTTGCCATCCGATCCACCTTGCACATCATCATTAATATTTGTGCATTTTTCTGTTGTTTGAGCAGTAGACTGCTAACTAGTATTTTGATCGGATTTATCATCAGTATTTCCCTTTTTAGCATCAGGCTTGCTAACAGTGACCACCTTTTGAGTATGTACAGTTGGCTGGTTAACAGCCAATTGTGTAATGACTTTGCCAGTAGATGTCTCTACTGGTGTTTTGTTAGATGTACCTTCTGTCTCTGACCCTTGTGTTGGAATTCTTAGTTGGTCCAGAGGAACTCTTAACAATCTCTGGCTTCTGAATAACAAAAATTTATTCATTTCCTCCTTTTGGAATTTAGACTTGGCTAAGTCATAAATTTGAGGAAAATTATCTAACGAAACAAACAAATCATCAAATGGATCTGGCTCATGCTCAAATCGAGCAATTGAAACTGAAGCAGTAACATTAAGGCTATATGTTGCGGATCATATTGTCTTCCAGGAATGGTCGCAAATTTACAACCTTTTATCTTGGCGACTTCTTTTTCAGCATGCTTGAAGTCATTTAAAGTAAACTGACCACAATTGAATGGGAATTGAGGCCACATTCTCTTCTTACTGTTATTTAAAGACCTGGATATCCCTTCAACTGTCAATTGATAGGAAATTTCTTGAGCAAGAAGTTTATCTGGAACAATAAGAGGAAGAACATGTGGTTCCACAATACTACCAAAAACCCTGATGTATGTAAATTTCTCCTCCCCAAACCAATCTCCTATTGCAGATAAGTCGGCCTTAGCTTTATCAGAGAATCTAGGAGGGAAGCGATTAAAAATGGTTTGGAAAACAGGGATAAGGAAACCATGGCAGATTCTATATACATTATCTTGGAAATGAAACTTCCAAAGCAGTTTATGATAAATATGAATTGGGGTAGGGTCTTTGGGAGTCCATTTCCATCCAAATAAGGGAAACTCAGAATTAAAACAAAGAGCATCAAGAATATAGGCACAAAAGAAAAAGGGAGTGGAATTTCCAGCGGTTTTTTCTTGGCTGTACTCAAGTATCCTATTGGCCATTCTATCAGACAAAATAATAGCCCAATCCATTATGTCGGAATTGACAGCAGCTAGGATTAATGGGACCATTTGTATAGAAAACCTAGCTGAATTATCATTGCCAAATAATCTACACATCATGGCAGCGGCATAGCAATACGGAGGTAAAAGGGAATCTACATAATACATACCAGATGCTTCATTTCGGTGCTTCTCTGGATTTTTCTTCCAATCTCTGATAGGGTCAGATTGGACTTTGTTATTATCAGCAAAGTCTTTGATGAATTCCTTGTTATACACCTTCTGCGGGTCTAGAAGGTGATACATTGCCTTTAGGTCTTCTACTTTAAACGAGCCAAAAGACACTCCAGATGCTGAAACAAACGTTCTGTCTTGTATCTTCACACTGTCAATAACCCATCGAATTGCATCATAATAAGGCATGATGCTCGCTCTGGCTGCAATTCGATGCAAAAATTAATTTGCAAGTGATTTTTCAGTGATCTCAGAGTTGGAATCTGAGCTATCTTCGTCTGGAACCGATGCCTTTTCCACTGTGACCTTGGGGTTTTCTCTTTCCAATAGGTTGTAGACTCCTTCCCACGTCATTCTCCCAAGCCCCTGGCATGATGTATCTGTGACTAATCTTAGTTTTGTGGGCTTTTCTTTTGAGACCGTAGGAGTCTCAACAAACTTAACTGGAACAACAGTCTTGTTTCTTCTCGCTCTCTTCGACATTTCTGCGTTTGCTATTGCTTCCCTTTGTCTGTGAATGAAAGAGCTTAGTGTTATTCGGCTCTGCAAGACAATAAACTCTCAGTCGTGACAAACAAGCAACTCAAACGGGATGATTTATGAACTTATGATTTCTTATTTATTTGTTTCGTATACCGCGTAAATGTTCCTTTTGGGTCACACTCACGTATTAAAAACCAAATCATTAACAATATTCATTTGATTTGTTATTGAATGCCCTCGTACAAATTGAGATTTGGCGCTTGTGAAATATTAAAATATTCATCCATTCTGAACTTTTCGCATGCAATAAATGACATTTATCAATCGCATCGAAAGTTTTCGAATTGCACATAAACATCACAATACGTTTTTCTCGATTGGCCGATTCCGATTGAAAACTTTTCCGATTTCTAATGGTGGGGTCTACCATATAAGATTTTAAACGAAAAATGTTTGATTTTCTCTTGAAAGCGTTTATTGTAATAACGCGCGTCGGATCGGAGAATTTTAATTGACCGTAAAGAGTTTATTAAAGAATATCCCGATTATTCGATTGCGACTGGACGCATCGCATTGGAAGTTATATAAATAAATAATTTAAACTCTTAGCGATTGAAGATTTCCGATCGAACTAATCGCATCGAAGGATTTGAAATAAGTATATGAAACTTCTTTTAAGGGTTTTCTCCGATTCTCCGATTGCGATTGGACTTTTAAACTTGATTTGTTTTTTATGATAAGGCCTTCTACATTGGATCGGATCATAATTTTTGAATGTTGAATTTGTTTAGTAAACAAAAGATGAGTTTTTTCAAAACAATGAATCTTTATTTCTAAGTCTTTTATTTTTATAAAAAGAGAAAGGGACCCTATTTCTAAATAAAATTTTATTTCTAAATTTTAAGAAAAAGGGAGGGTTGTTGTATAGTACAACACTCCTCCATCTCCACATGATCCAGGCATCTCCTCAAATGTTGTTGTATCTCCTCCTCAAATCCTTCCCAAATGTACCCCTCCATGATGGTGTGGTATGCTCTCATAGAATAAGTGTGGCTGAAAAGGAAATCTTCATGAGCTTCTTGTAGTAACTTCTCCTTGAGTTTGGAATCTATAGATAAGAAGATCCTACCATGATAGTAGATGACCCCATCTCTGACTGAATATCTCCTCATCATGCAACTAGTCATCCAATTTCATACAAGTAAAAAGACCTTTGGAACAATCCACCAACAACTGGGATTTCCAATATGGATCTATCCTCCATAGTGACAATGCTAATGATCTATCACAAAGAACATCTTTCATATGGCTCTCCTCCTCTTTGACATCTCCCATGCCAAAGATGCCAGTTGGAAGGTTGCTATTCTTCCCATGCTGCTTCTGCCACAGTGCATAATCTAAAATGAGAGTGGGTAATGATGATGTTGAGAGAATGCCTCTCCTCTCTTTGAGTCTACCCAAGACTCTCAGCGTTGTATCAAGCTCTCCCAAGGTCTCCACTCCTCTGAAATCAATGAGTGGTGCCTCAAAATTCGAAGAATCCCTCATCATCTACTGATCTGGTGGTCTCCCTAGTGAAATGCCTCCATGCAATGAGACATCAATATCAAGAGTAGAATGTATGTATGAATGGATAGACTTGTCCCTGCCCTTATTGCGCAATCCAGTCTCCCCCTTCTGTGCATCAAACCTCTGAAATAGATAGGGGTGTGTGCTCCTCATCAAATGATGTTGGTCATCCTCCCTATCTCCTCCTTCTATCTGCATGGTTCCACACTCTATCAATAATGGCACATGTTGATCATGGGTTGTGCCTTGATCTTCACATATGATATCCCAAGGAATTTCTTGCAATGATACAAGAATCCTTCTTATTGGAGCATGTGCTCCCTCTACCTCTGCATGAGGTGCTAGATATGCTCTAGGAATGACAGTGTTGTTGCCCTCAACCTTTTCTTCCTCTCCAATATGAATGGGAAACCTCCCAAGAATTGGATCCTCTTTTGAAAAATGGATATCCATGCCCTCTTGTTCAAGAATATGAGATAGAGGTATTGCCTCTAGAAAGGTATGGTGCAAGATGTCAGCCTCCTCAATATTTTTCTGAAGTGGAGTTGAGTTTATAGTTTCCTCCAATACATGCAAAGTTTCTGTTTATTTTGGTTTATTTGGTTTCACCAAGGATGTCTCGGAAAGTTTTCCATTAAATATTTCCACTACCCTCTTAGTGAAATTTTCATAAGAATAATTATTTGAATTTATTAATGAAAAAGACTCAAATATCGACCAAGCATATGCCTTACCTCTAAAATGCAGTGTTGCAACTTTGATGGCTTCATCTTCAGAAATTTGGTGCCGCTACAAATAGGTGTCTAGCTCCTCCGCCCAAGCTCTAGCTGAACATGTAGGTGAACCATCAAAAGTAGATAGGGAAAATCTACTCACATTATGCTGCTTGCTTCTCTCCACCTTGATCTTGCAAAACTCTGAAAAGGTGATATGATCTCTAAAATTATTATTTTAAGATTCATATTCTTGCAGAAAATCACTAAGAGTTTCCCCCCTAGGCATTTCTTCTTCTTCTATCTCACTCATAGCAAATATGGGCATATGACTGCGCTGTGCATCAAAGTGTGTGGCTTCATGCTCACACTCATCATATGAAAATCTAGAGTTTTCTTCAGTTTCAAACTCTCTTTCTCTCTTGGAGATTCTCTATTCATCTCCCTCTCAACTTCTTGAGATCTCCATGAATGCTCTGCAAAGTTTGAGAAAGAAACTTTGAAAGTATCTCCTCCTTTCTTCCTAAAAATAATGGAGTCTTCTTCTTGTATTTTATATTCATATTTTCTTCTTCTTGTCTTCTTGATAGCATAATGGCTGATATTCCACAGGCTGAGCCAAGATTATGCTCTGATACCACTATATTATTCCTAAATGAGGAAGCAACAATATATGAACACAATAATGGAAATAGTAGTTCAAATCAACTCATAAAATGTGAGAAGAACATATAGCCATCATATTAATCTCATAGCAGCAAATGTATACAAATTCTTGAGGAAATAATCACTCAAATAGGCACAACAAGCCTTAAGAAAGCATGTACATAAAATAGGAAGAACACTGCTACACAAATATTGCCTAAGGCTATGACATCGCAGTTTTATTAGGAATAACTGATGCTGGTGAATTTCAATACATGTATCTACAATTATATAGCTCATACAATGTTGGGAGTGAATATTTAGACTGCCAAACTCAATTTCAAGACAATTCAGAGAGGATTTCCTGAAATATGCAAAAAGCGCAAAATGCCGGAATGCAGTGCTAGGATTGAATAACAGCTGAAACTCTAGAACTGGATGGAGATGGAGGAAGATGATGCATAATATGTATAAACTTCCTCCAATGGATCTTCCAAGTGAAATTCTGATCCTAACACTGAAGATCTCACCCTCCAAACAAACACTGCAAACCCTCACTGCAAATGGTCACAGAAATAACGCAGTCACTGAGGGATACTGCTCTATAGGTGAAAGAAAATATGTTGACCAAGTTCCAATATGTGAAATCAGATCCAGAATCTTCCTCTCTGATCTCCCAAAGGAAAGAAAGCTTCCTCCTCTGAAAAACAAGCTCCAGAAGTGGTGTTCTCAACCCTCCACTGCAACACCTTGCAACACAACCCAACTCTAAATAGAGACTGCGCTGTAGCTGAAGGAGGTAGCTTGGCCTCAAGCCTGGATGTGGAGAATTCAGTACAAGCTCCCTCAAGAGGCCTCTCAATAAAGGAGAAGGAATTCCTAAACAAGAATGCCTTGTGCTAAGCAGCACAACGATCTCAACTAAATAGTTGAAGAAAGAACAATAGTCATGCAGACCACAAAATCAATAATCCATAACATAACATGTCTTTCTATGGCTACCTTGTCCTCCTTTTATACAAATGGAAGCCTTCTCACCTTGGGTCCCAATCATTAGGGTTTCATCCACCAAGGAATCTTCCTCCCACTATCACTGTGTTGTCTCCAAAGATGATCTCCACCTCTTATCCCAACGATGTTGACTTGGTCAAACTTGACCTTGTCCACATGCAAATGTCCCTTTTCACACATGAAGGTGTGTAATCCAGCCATAATAATGAACCCTTTTCACATCATAAGGGATTTTGTTCCTATTTCTGACATGTATGGGCCTTCTTACCCATTTATTCATCTCCTAGGTGTAAAAAGAAAAAATCAATACTCCAATTAGCTGCACACTAAATTTGGAATATTACATTTAGGAAGATCCAAGGATGACCTTATATCTCTCATTTTTTTGTTGGTTAGATTGGTGATTGATTTCATCCATATTTGCATGCATTTTATAAGTGGTTTCTCTTTGTTTTTCATTATTTCCCTAAATATATAGGTTTAACAAATTTTGTGTTGGTTTATCAAATTCTGGACAACTATATGTCTTTGCTTATTTGAATGCATGTTTGTAATTTTTTTTCTTTTTATTTGTATATTTTCACACATAAGGTAAATCAACTTTCTAATATTTGTAAGAAAAAACTTGGTTATCTTCTTTTCTTCACCTAGAAAAGCGATTGAAAACTTCTAAAGACTTGTTTTTGGGAGAGGAGTAAATAGGGCAGTGAATAAAAACATATGAATAATTATTTATTTACATGGAGCAACCTTGTAAAAACCTCCAATATTTTTTATATTTTAGATTCTCAATTGTTAAATAAAAATATTGGTTTGTTAGCTTGGTGGGTTAACTAGAGTGGTTGAGTGTTGTGAATTGAAATAAGAGGTCTTGAGGTAAAGTCCCCATGTTGGCTATATGTGATATGTTAATACATGATATCCCTATTGGGCTATACTACAGTCTACGTCAATAACTTGCTTTGGTTACCACCCATCAATGGTAGTGAAGTCTATAAGGGTTTCCCATGCATGGTTACATGGAAATAATGAAAAATGAAAAAGAAAAAAAGGTATTGGTTTGACAATTTTTACACAATCACAACTACTTGTTAATTCTAAAATAATTCATCCATATAATTAGGAACTAAGTTGAGATCTCTTTACACAAAGGGGATCTACAAGTCACAAACATACTTGAAATCATTTATTTTTTCTTTGTAAGATAGCTTCATATATTTCTTTTTATATTGGTATTTGTAGATGTACCGTGAGTCAAAGCAAAGAGGTGAGAAACACTTTAATTGAGTGAGAATTGGCTTTCCCTTCCATCACAAGTATTGATGTTCCTGCTATGTTTAGTATGGAGGGAGTTGATGAAAGACATTAATTCTCTTTCTTTTCCTTGTGCCACTTCAAAAACATGGCCATCCAAATTGAAAGTAGCCTCTACTTTGTGTTGATATGGCAAAGAGACTTGCAACTTGTACTTAGGCTTGAGTTGATTGTTGGATAGGTAGCATATATATCTCTAATATATTTTCATTATAACATCAACTTGTCTTTGTAGATAACTTTATAGATTTATAAATTTCAAGTTGAGGTGGAGAACCTCCAAAAAATTGTAGAGTATTTGGTTGTGGTCCCTTATACTATGAGCACAAATTCAACTTGGAATTTCTAACCTTGTATCTAATAAATAAAATATATGATATAGCATGCTTTTCCATGGGTTGGAAGAAAATAAAGAGAGAGACATTGTGATTGTAGGAATAGTTGACCACTAATACTATCACATAATGACAAACACTTTTCCACTTTAGCTTTGGAATTCTTTGAGGGGCCCAAGTTCTTACAGCCTCTTGGTAATATATAGGAGCATGTGAAACTTGTTGATGTTGAGCAAACCCCCAATCACCTAATGAGGAACTTCCACATACACTAAATAATGTCCTCCCCTATATGACCACGACGAGCTTCCTCCAACAATTAGCATGATCATTTCTTAGTGATTTTTATCAAACTTCTATCTTTTTCCTTTTAGTGTTGCACATCTCTAATTTCTAGATAGTTTGCAACATTATGACTTTAGAAGTTTTAACTTAAGATAGTGCATACATTTTATTTTCAACATATAATTTCAAAGAGTTTTAACATAATCCAATTTATATAATATTATTTTTTTAAATAATACCTTTTTTTTCCTTTTTTTAATGTGATTCACAGACCTCGGAGATTGGTGACCACCATGTCCATGAAATATTTGTACCATGTAGATCCACCCAAAGGGATCACTTCTCATTGACTCAACCAAAAAGCCCAACCCTGAGGGTGCCAAGAAAATTGAACCCATGACCTACAATAGAAAATGTGCTTTAACTATGGGGACTTGACTAATTAAGCTAAGCCTCTGGGTTTTTTTTTGAATAATACTTGTAGAAATTGTAAGAAATATTAAAACATAATACATATTATATATATATATATATATATATATATAAACAAGGATTTTTGTACTTAAAAAAGTCTGAGCATAAGACTCAAGTGAGTTGCATGTCAGATTTATTTAGTGATATTGGTCTCTAAGATACAATCTTTGTTTGTACTCAATATATATTTTCTACATACATCATGTTTAAGCATTTTGATTTACTAATATCCTTACAACGCTTGTAAAAAAGCCAAAAATGATAAACCAGGAAATTTTTTTTTGGCGTTCATGAAGTTGACGGAGTCTGGTTATATAATTATTTCTCTTTGGGGATGTTTATGTCATTATATTTCCTGGTGATTCTTATCCAAATGAGTATTGAGATCATCCAAAGGGAAAAGCCAAAATTTAACATTAAACATCAATCTGTAGGAGCATAATTTATCGAAATGGATTTCCTCTAGAGTGATGGGTATTTCCTGGAGAACTAATCTAGAACAATGATCTTTTTTGTGGTAATCTAGAGAAATTATCTTTTCGAGTCACTATAGTCACCTAGAAATAGTGAGAGGGCATGTAGAGTTTGATGTAAATATCTGAATCAACCTTGTGTATAGGATTATTAAATTTCCATGAGGGAAAATTGAGCACCGCTCCTCCATCAGTCATAAAGGCTATAAACATCAGTCCGATAAGGATCGAATATTGAATGGTGTTTTCATTGATTCCAACATTGATCTTTGAACACTATTAATATTCATCAATGGATTACATTGATTGGAAGCACCAATTTCAAGACAGGAAAAGAAGGATGAGAAGCCCTTGGAGTGTGATCATGATTTCTCACTTTTGATGAAGAATTTGGATAAGAATATAAGTGAATTGGAATCCTATACCATCAACATTTGTTTCTACTCATCATGGAGATTTCAAAGACATGTGGTTCGTCCCATAAATCCTCTCGGTTAGGAATATGTGGGTTGTCAAAGTTGAAGCCCCGAAGGTTGGTCAAGGAACCCCAAACTGTGATGATAATGGAAACTTGTTAATTGGTGATATTTATTTAAATCACATATATATTCTCCCATCCCTATCCACCTAAAAAATGATTGAATTAATTATAAAATATTGGAGATTAAATCTGCTCCAAAAGGGGATTAATACTTCAAATTTAATTTTTTTTGAAGGTCAGCTCCCATTAACTGATCAAGTCACCCCCCCTTTTCATGATCCTTTGAATTGTTGAAGCTTGTAGCTATGGTCGATCTTCATAAATTACATTTTATTATTGATTTAATTAATTACTATTTGTATAACATGTTCTTCATGCTCATGTATTTTTTTTTCAAATATAAAAGGGATGATTCTTCACAACCTTATGAAAAGAAAATTAAAATTCATTACGGCTCCAAAAAAGTTTCCAAGTCAGCCTACCCAAGAGTTATGTCCCTTCGCATGGATTTATAACTATAAATTGGCATGCTTTATCTCCTCTAGAGCAACTTCGATCACACACATCAAATATATATTAAAGAGAAGTATACAAGGAAAAAAAGGGCGAAGCTAATATCTTGTCTCCTGTGCACAAACTGAACTCTGTGTCAAGAAAATTTATGGTTTGATTCCTTGAAGATAGGTTTGAATTATGTGGTGAAATGTGATCAGATCTTAATTTGTAGTGATTGACAAAGATCCAAACTTAAGTACAAAATTCTGTCGTGAAAATTGAAAGAAGATCCAAACCTTTGGTAATTGGAAGGGATCTGAACTTGTGTTGAATAGTAACTGGAAAAGATCCAAACCTAAGTACAAAGGTTTGCGGTGACTTGTGTAACAGAGAGATATCCAAACCTATAAAAAAATTCCAAACCTATGGTTGATAGTTGTGGAAAAGGGCTGACTTAGACACTTGGTGAAGCTGGTCACTTTGGCCATAACTTGAATTTGATATTGCTTGTTGGATTGATTCTATAAGGAAATAATATTTTTGTTTTTTCTCCTTGTGGGGCTTTCCCTAACCACTGGCCTAATTTATGTATTGTCTATTGTGCGTTGTGATTTATACTTTATTTTCATTGCAATTAGTTGAATTTATAAAGTATGCTTATTTGATGAAAGAAAAAGTTTAAAAAGAATCCCTAATAATTCACAAATAATTATCAGTAGTTCAAAAATAGTACTTGTACACATTGTACTTGGTTTTTCAACTTGGTTTCAGAGCGTTGGTGAAGGAAGAAAGTTGAAGATCACATCTTGGATCAATCTGTTTCTTGTTGGAATCTTATCTCTACGTCCAAGACTTATGAGAAAATGGAACTTATATGTAAGGAAGGCAACAAAATTGATGGAGCCTCTAAATTCAAAACTTGGAAAAAAATAATTGACCTTGTCCTAGATGAACATGAAGCATTGCAATATGTCCACGGGAAAGTTTCAAAACTAGATGATGATGATGAAGATAATGGAAACAATAATTAGAAAGGGTGAAGTCAAGTCTCATAGAATATTATTTGAATCTATTAAGGATCATTTGATTCCATTTGTTTTAGAATTATCTTCATCAAAGGAAGTGTATGATACTCTTGTTAAATTGTTTTCAATCAATAACATGGGTTAAAATATGTCTTTGATAAATTAACTTGATGATGCAAAAATGTCAATAGGTAAAACTTCTACCTCCTACTTCATGAAAATTTCTCACATAAGAGATCAACTACAAAGTATGGGTGAAGTTATAATCACTACTGCTCTCAATGGGCTACCATATTTATGGGATTCATTTGCAGTTGGCATGTCTGCTAGAAAGGATACTCCAAGATTTGAAGAATTTTGAACAAATTGCACTCAAGAGGAATCTAGACTAATCACTAAAGGGAAAATACAAAGACATGATGAAATAGAATCTCAAGCATTCTAGAAGGAATACTGATACATGGTAGAAGATAACAAGATAACGGTTGGAAGGAGTGGAAGAAAGAAACAAAGCAAGAATACTTTCCCAAATTCATGACTTGTGTTAAGCGATATAGTACCACATGATCTAAACCCAGAAGAAGAATATTTAAGTATGCTTAGATCCTAATGTTTACAAGGTATAGTAATGGAAGGTTCTTCGAGTAGGAGGGAGATAATCATGACAAGACATTTTTCCTTTTTGTGAGAAGGAGAAATCGTCTTAGTCTAAGAGGGAGCATCTAGTTTGGGTATCTGAAAGACATTTTTATCCTATGAACATAACTATTAATGGTCAACCTGTGTTACGAAAATGGTACAATTAGTCATGGATATGTTGAGACATACAACTACATAATTAGCTTGGGCATGAGGAGATTAACTCTCTCATTGAGCGAGAGAGCCGATGAGACTTCATTTCGGATGGACATTCTCCCCGTTTCTTTATGACCTTGGTTGGAGAATGGTTCGATATTCTCCTTGTGTCCTCTTGACCAAGGTTGGAGAAGTTCTCCCTGTGTCATTTTGAACTTGGATAGAGAATGGTTTGATAATATTAGATAATTTCATGGACTGACATTCTTCTCGTGTTATGTATTGTGACTTGATTAGGGAGGTTATCCTTGTGTAAAGTACATAGACCTTGGTTTAATAATGGTCCTATGGACTAGAATTTCTTCCTGTGTCCCTTTGAACCTAGTTGGAGAAAGAATTCTCCTTATGTCACTTTGACCTTCATTTGAAGAATGGTTCGACAGAGGATCTTCTCCCTATGTCGGTTAGACCTTGGTTGGAGAATAGTCCTAGAGGTCACTTAGATATATTTCTAGATTGAGCAGGAGCCTCCCAACATCATGCTTTGATCTGTTTCTAGAGTGAGCTTATTGGTGTTTCACCTAGACTATGTCTATAGTTTTTTGATGGTGAACCATGATTATGTTGATGCTGGAGATTCTGATATTGATGATGATGATTATCTTAATCTTGATCTTTCCTTAAAGAATTCATCAACTTGATAGTCATTATGAATACCTCCCTAGATAAGAGAGAGCATTGAATTTTGTAGCTATGGCCAGTCTTCATAAATTATATTTTATCATTAATTTACTTAATTACTATTTATATAGAATGCTTTTCATGCTCATGTATTTTTGTCAAATATAAAAGGAATGACTTCATGACCTTCTGAAAAGAAAAATAAAATTCATTATGGCTCCAATAAAGTGTCCAAGTTGACCCTACTATGATCAAGTCGGCTTGCCCAAGAGTTATGTCCCTTTGCATGGACGAACACATATAAATTGGCATGTTCGCTCTCCTCTAAAGCAACTTCAATCACACACATCTAATATATGTTCAAGCGAAGTATACAAGGAAAAAAATGATGAAGCTAATATACTTTTTCCCGTGCATAAACCAAACTCTATGTCAAGAAAATTATGTGGTTTCATTCCTTGAAGAGAGGTACGAATTCTGTGGTGACACTTGTGAGTAGATCTGAACCTATGGTGATTGACAGAGATCCAAACTTAAGTACATAATTTTGTGGTGACACTTGTTAGCAGATTTGAACTTGTGGTAATTAGTAGAGATCTAAACTTAAGTAAAAAATTTTGTGGTGACGTGTAAAAAAGAGAGATATGAACTTGTGTTGACTGGTAACTGATAGAGATCAGAACCTAAGTACACAGGTCTATGGTGTCTCATGTAACAGAGAGAGATCCAACCTATAACAAAAGTCCAAACCCATGGTTGACAATTGTGACAAAGCGCTAACTTGGAAACTTGGTGAACTTGGTTACTTTTACCATAACTTGACTTTGATATCTCTTGTTGGATTGGTTCTCTAAGGAAAGAATATTGCTAGGTTTTCCCCTTGTGGGTTTTTCCCTAGCCACTGGCCTAATTTCTAGTGTTTCCAGTCTACTGTGCACAATGATATCTACTTTCTTGTCATTGCTATTAGTTGAATTTATGAAGCGTAATTATTTCATGAAGAAGAAAGATTAAAAATAATCCCTAATATTTCAAAAATAATTATCAGTAGTTCAGAAATAATACTTGTACACATTTTACTTGGTTTCTTAACACAAATACTATAAATATAAGCTCATCTATCCTCCAAAAATCATCAAATGAAATGTTGATCTCAAGTTTTTTTTCTCTGAGGCCAGGGGTAGAATGTCATATCAGAAGGAGGTTGATTTTGCAAATGATATGGGTTTATTTTTGTTTATCTTTTGATTGATGGATTTCATTGGGTTTCTTGAGCCCTTGTTCTGAGGTATTTTTTGCCTATCTGAGGCTTATTTTGAGCTTTAATTTTGGCCCTTCTGAAGCAATCTCTAAGGCAAATTCATAGCATACTGATGCCTAAAATTTTAGACCCCTCTGTGGACTAATTTAGACCCTCTATGGTAAGATGATTTCTAAGGCTAATTTTATGATGCAGGATATAAGGATGAAAACTTCTCATATGAGTAAAAGAAGAGGTCACAAAATCTAAGTTCGGCCTTTAGACGTCCATGGAAAGTTGAGCCATATATTCACTAATGAGGTTGATTTTTTCATGCAAATTTCTATGGTAGATCTGAGAAAATATGCATTGATCCGAGCCCTTCTAGGTATGCACAAGAGGGTTTATTATCTACGATTTAGGGTTTTTTTTGTGGACACAAATTTTAACCAAATTGAGGCATATTCGACCCTAATCAAAACACATATTGTGGGTTAATTTTGTGGCTTACTCACTCTGATCCGAGTCTCTATTGGTAGTTGATCTTGCTGACATATCAGTCATTAATTGGAGTATCAGTATTGTTGATGGATTTTACCATCCTCTAGGTACATTTGTGGGTTTAACTTTGTATTTCTGAAGCAACGTATACGGTGACTCTAAGGCCCTAATGCAAGCCTTTTTCTAAGACTCAGTTGATGGTAAACCTGATCCTAAGTCAGGATTTTATGACGAATTTTTTGGGTTTCCTGAGGAGATTAATATTCATTAGACCTATGCAAACCTCTGTAGGTTGATCCACAAGATCTTTGTGGCACTAGAATGAAGTCATTTTGGTATTCTACAAATTTTGTGGCAAAGTATCACTAAGTTATCTGTGTGAATAATTCTTGTATTTGGAGGTAATTGCAAACCTAATATAAGACCTATTTCAGTTATTTCTCAAGGTATGATTTACTTCAGTTATTGAGGTCCTCTCTAGGGTATGCAAAGGTCAATATTCACATTAGTTTGAGGTATCTTTCCAGACGAGAAGTGGCCTTTACGTGCATGATCATTGAAATCATTAAAAGTGTATTCAAAGGCATATTTTTGAGGGTTAGACTCTTCATTTTCAGACACGACATGTGGTGGTGAGTGGTATATATGGCTGAATTTGTATTCTAACATATGGCTGAGTCGGAATCGTCCAACTAGGGTTTGATGCACTATCAAGCAGTAATAATATATTATATTTATGTCGATGATGAATTGATGAGCTAGGGTTTCATGTTATTTGATTGTTGAGAAAATATTACATTATAGTTTGATATTGTTTATTGAGCAGAGGTGGACCTAGTCTAAAAATTGTGAAACATGGTCCACTATGGTAAATTGAAGGTTGGAGCCTTTAGGGAAAGTGGTAGCTGTTGAGTAGGGTGGCAGGGAGGTGCAAGGCAGATATTGGAGTCTCCTTCAAGTTGGAGCCTGAGAACACTTCATGGTGGCATTAGGACGAGTTGGAGCCTATCTAAGGTGTTGGAGCATCCTTTCAGCCAGAGCTAATAAAACCAGGGCATTGGAGTGTTTTTCTAGTTGAAGTCGGTAAAATAGGGTGTTGGAACGTCCTTCTAATTGGAGCTAGTAAACTAGGGTGTTGGAGCATCCTTCTAGTTGGAGTTGGTAAACTAGGGTGTTGGAACTGATAAATCCTGGAAGTTGGAGCTTCCTATTGCTGTACTTTTTAAAGAGGTCCTATATTATGAAGTGTTCGTTGGTTTTTCTCCCAAAGGGGTTTCCACCTAAAAATATCATGTCTATTATCTTTGATATTGTGCATCTTTGAATGGTGTTGTTGCTTTATGTTTTGATATGATGCTAATTTTAATTAATGCTATAAAGATTAAAGAATTAACTAATTGAAGTGAAATATTGATTCACCCCCCTCTTAGTATTTTCAATGTCAGTAATACTTTCGAGTTGACCATTTCTATTATGAATCCAAAGAGGATTAATATAGGGAAATATAAGTTTTCTACCTGAGGGAAAAAAAAAAAAAGCTGAACTTCCTAGGGGCAGAGTGAAAAGACTAGGGGAACCAGATAACCGAGTTCCAAACCACCAAGAAGGGTAGAAAAGGTTATGAAGAGGATTGAGTCGGACCAAAGGAATTTCATAACCACTTTGGGCCTCCACATGGCATAGTTGAACTCAGGGGAATACAAAGACAAGAGCACAAAGAGATAAAGTACCAGGATGATAAGAACAAGAAGAGAACCTATGATACGAACGCTGCAGAGTGGGTGTTGATTTAAGGTAACAGAGCTAGGGAGAGGAGAATCCCAAACAAAAGCTATATAGACCATACACTAGCCTAGATCCATCTTAACTCTGAATCTATCAAGCTTCGAGAGGAATCAAATATCTCGAGGTGCAAACCTCTTTTTTGAGTGCAAAACTTGAGGAAAGGTTTGCACCTCGAGAGATTTGATCCCTCTTGGCGCTTGATAGATCCGGAGTTAAGATGGATCTAGGCTAGTTTCAGTCGTGTGCGACCAAGGAAAATCTATCGATAATATGAGGAATATATGATTAATTTATCCATAATATGTAAATACATATAATATTAATATAACCATTTTAAATATGCTAAATATGTCTGAGATTTATCGATCATTTTAATTTTAAATTTTCTTAGTTACCTCAGTTCGTTGAGATGATAAATATTGTGAAATAATTTTAATGATGAAAAATGATGAAATACAAATTTTGAATGCAAAGTGACAATGTAATAATATTGAATGATAGAAAATGTGAATAATAAGAATGTAGTCAATTAGAAATAGTTTTCATTGTCATCAATCTCAAATTATCTCTTGTACTATTCTTATTTTCACCCTTGTTAGTTTTGTCAACTTTTCATATTGATTATATGAAAAGGAAAGTTGGAATCATAATTAAAATATTTAGCTCGAGCTGTTGTAGTAAATATCATATTTTTTCTCTCTTGCTCTCCAATATTAATATGTTTAACTACTATAACACAAAAATCAATGTATATTGTCAATATTTTTTTGTGCTTACACTAAAATCAATGCACACTATTAATCCAATGACTTTAAAATTAATGTACCATCATACGTCCAATAATATCAAATCATAAATCAACATATACAGTGAAATCATTGCATCTAATGTAATAAATCAAATAAGATTAGAAAACAACATCAACACTGAAATCAATGCATCTAATGCAAGTAATCAAATAGGATTACAAATCAACATCTACACTCAAATCAATGTATCTAGTGATAGTAGGAAAATATGATTAAAAACCAACATCTACACTGAAATCAATGCATCTAGTGCAAGCAATCAAATAGGATTATAAATCATCATCTACACTGAAATAAATGCATTTAGTTCAAGAAACCAAATAGGATTAGAAATCATCTAGATTGAAACTAATGCATTTAGTGCAAGCAATCAAATATAATTATAAATCAAAATCTACATTGCAATTAATGTATCTATTGCAAGTAATCAAATAGGATTATAAATCACAATCTACATTGAAATCAATGCATTTAGTGCAAGCAATCAAATAGGATTAGAAATCATTTACATTGAAATCAATGCATCTAGTGAAAGTAATCAAATATCATTATAAATCAACATATACAATAAAATCAATACATATAGTGCAAGAAATCAATTAGGATTAGGAATCACCATCTACACTGAAATCAATGCATCCAGTGCAAGAAATATTATTCTCACTCTCCCCCTACATATATATCTATATCTCCCTCCATCTCTCCTTCTTTGTCTCTTTATCACACCCCGCGAATCACACACACTCTCTCACTCCATATCTATCAATCTCTTTGTCCCTCCCTCCTTGTATCCATCTATCTCTTCTTTATCTTCACCTTCCATCTATATCTCTATATCCCTCTATCTCTCTATATCAAGCCCAAAACATACACTCTCTTTCTCCAATATATCTATATATCAGTCCCTCCTCCTCCTCTCCCTCTCCCTCTCCCTCCTCCCTCCCTCCTTGTATCCATCTATCTCTTCTTTATCTTCACCTTCCATCTATATCTCTATATCCCTCTATCTCTCTATATCAAGCCCAAAACATACATGCTCTTTCTCCAATATATCTATATATCAGTCCCTCCTCCTCCTCTCCCTCTCCCTCATGTTATCCTCTCTCCCTTTCTCTCCATCTTCCTTATCACTCCCTCTCTCTCTTTCTCTCCACCTTTCACACTATATATTTATTCTTGCCTCCCTCTCTCGCCCCCTCCATATCCATCTTTCTTTCCCTACCTCTCTTCACTCTCTCTCTTCCATTCTCTCTCTCTCTCTCTCTCTCTCTCTCTCTCTCTCTCTCTCTCTCTCTCTCTCTCTCTCTATCTTCACCTTCCAACTTTGTTACTATATGCCTATGTCTCTCCTTCTCTCCCCCATTCTCTCCATCTCTCCTATTTTTTCTCTTTATCTCACCCCCAAAAATACACACTCTCTCTCCATCTATCCCTTGTCACTCCCTCTCTCTCTCAACTACTCACTCTTTGTGTCTTTCTTCTTCCCTCCCTCTCTCCACATCCAGCTCCTTCTCTCTATCCCCCCCCCCCCGTCAAAATCCATCTCTCTATCTCTCCCTCTCTCCTCCTATCTCCCTCCCTCTATCCTCCTCTCTTTTCCTTCCTCTCTCTCCCTTTCTCTTCTACCTCTCTCTCTCTCTCTCTCTCTCTCTCTCTCTCTCTCTCTCCTACAACCCTCTCTCTTCCCCATCACTCTCTTCCTCTCTCTCAAGTCCTCTCTCTCTCCCTGCCCTCCAATCCTCTCTCTTCCCACATCACTCTATCTCTCTCTCGAACAATGTTAATATATCCCTCCCTTTCTCCTTCTCTCTCCTTCTCTCCCCCCTTGTATCCATCACTCCTTCTATGTCTCTTTATCTCACCCTTAAACATACACACTCTCTCTCCATCTCTTTCTTGTCACTCCCTCTCTGATATTGATGACGATGATTATCTTAATCTTGATCTTTCCTTAAAGAATTCATCAACTTGATAGTCATTATGAATACCTCCCTAGATAAGAGAGAGCATTGAATTTTATAGCTATGGCCAGTCTTCATAAATTATATTTTATCATTAATGTACTTAATTACTATTTATATAACATGTTTTTCATGCTCATGTATTTTTGTCAAATATAAAAGGAATGACTTCATGACCTTCTGAAAAGAAAAATAAAATTCATTATGGCTCCAATAAAGTGTCCAAGTCGACCCTACTATGATCAAGTCGGCTTGCCCAAGAGTTATGTCCCTTTGCATGGAAGAACACATATAAATTGGCATGTTTGCTCTCCTCTAAAGCAACTTCAATCACACACATCTAATATATTTTCAAGCGAAGTATACAAGGAACAAAATGACGAAGCTAATATACTTTTTCCCGTGCATAAACCAAACTCTATGTCAAGAAAATTATGTGGTTTCATTCCTTGAAGAGATGTACGAATTTTGTGGTGACACTTGTGAGTAGATCTGATCCTATGGTGATTGACAGAGATCCAAACTTAAGTACATAATTTTGTGGTGACACTTGTTAGCAGATTTGAACTTGTGGTAATTAGTAGAGATCTAAACTTAAGTAAAAAAGTTTGTGGTGACGTGTAAAAAAGAGAGATATGAACTTGTGTTGACTGGTAACTGATAGAGATCAGAACCTAAGTACACAGGTCTATGGTGTCTCATGTAACAGAGAGAGATCCAACCTATAACAAAACTCCAAACCCGTGGTTGACAATTGTGACAAAGCGCTAACTTGGAAACTTGGTGAACTTGGTTACTTTTACCATAACTTGACTTTGATATCTCTTGTTGGATTGGTTCTCTAAGGAAAGAAGATTGCTAGGTTTTCCCCTTGTGGGTTTTTCCCTAGCCACTGGCCTAATTTCTAGTGTTTCCAGTTTACTGTGCACAATGATATCTACTTTCTTGTCATTGCTATTAGTTGAATTTATGAAGCGTAATTATTTCATGAAGAAGAAAGATTAAAAATAATCCCTAATATTTCAAAAATAATTATCAGTAGTTCAGAAATAATACTTGTGCACATTTTACTTGGTTTCTTAACACAAATACTATAAATATAAGCTCATCTATCCTCCAAAAATCATCAAATGAAATTTCGATCTCAAGTTTTTTTTCTCTGAGGAAAAGGGTAGAATGTCATATCAGAAGGAGGTTGATTTTGCAAATGATATGGGTTTATTTTTGTTTATCTTTTGATTGATGGATTTCATTGGGTTTCTTGAGCCCTTGTTCTGAGGTATTTTTTGCCTATCTGAGGCTTATTTTGAGCTTTAATTTTGGCCCTTCTGAAGCAATCTCTAAGGCAATTTCATAGCATACTGATGCCTAAAATTTTAGACCCCTCTGTGGACTAATTTAGACCCTCTGTGGTAAGATGATTTCTAAGGCTACTTTTATGATGCAAGATCTAAGGATGAAAACTTCTCATATGAGTAAAAGAAGAGGTCAAAAAATCTAAGTTCAGCCTTTAGACGTCCATGGAAAGTTGAGCCATATATTCACTAATGAGGTTGAGTTTTTCATGCAAATTTCTATGGTAGATCTGAGAAAATATGCATTGATCCGAGCCCTTCTAGGTATGCAAAAGAGGGTTTATTATCTACGATTTAGGGCTTTTTTTGTGGACACAAATTTTAACCAAATTGAGGCCTATTCGACCCTAATCAAAACACATATTGTGGGTTAATTGTGTGGCTTACTCACTCTGATCCGAGTCTCTATTGGTAGTTGATCTTGCTGACATATCAGTAATTAATTGGAGTATCAGTATTGCTGATGGATTTTACCATCCTCTAGGCACATTTGTGGGTTTAAATTTGTATTTCTGAAGCAACGTATACGGTGACTCTAAGGCCCTAATGCAAGCCTTTTTCTAAGACTCGGTTGATGGTGAACCTGATCCTAAGTCAAGATTTTGTGAAGAATTTTTTTGGTTTCCTGAGGAGATTAATATTCATTAGACCTATGCAAACCTCTGTAGGTTGATCCACAAGATCCTTGTGGCACTAGAATGAAGTCATTTTGGTCTTCTAAAAATTTTGTGGAAAAGTATCAATAAGTTATCTATGTGAATAATTCTTGTATTTGGAGGTAATTGCAAACCTAATATAAGACCTATTTCAGTTATTTCTCAAGGTATGATTTACTTCAGTTATTGTGGTCCTCTCTAGGGTATGCAAAGGTCAATATTCACATTAGTTTGAGGTATCTTTCCAGACGAGAAGTGGCCTTTACGTGCATGATCATTGAAATCATTAAAAGTGTATTCAAAGGCATATTTTTGAGGGTTAGACTCTTCATTTTCAGACACGACATGTGGTGGTGAGTGGCATATATGACTGAATTTGTATTCTAACATATGGCTGAGTGGGAATCGTCCAACTAGGGTTTGATGAACTATCAAGTAGTAATAATATATTATATTTATGTCGATGATGAATTGATGAGCTAGGGTTTCATGTTATTTGATTGTTGAGAAAATATTACATTGTAGTTTGATATTGTTTATTGAGCAGAGGTGGACCTAGTCTAAAAATTGTGAAACATGGTCCACTATGGTAAATTGAAGGTTGGAGCCTTTAGGAAAAGTGGTAGTTTTTGAGTAGGGTGGCAGGGAGGTGCAAGGAAGATATTGGAGTCTCCTTCAGGTTGGAGCCTGAGAACACTTCATGGTGGCACTAGGACGATTTGGAGCCTATCTAAGGTGTTGGAGCATCCTTTCAGCCAGAGCTGATAAAACCAGGGCATTGGAGTGTCCTTCTAGTTGAAGTCGGTAAAATAGGGTGTTGGAACGTCCTTCTAATTGGAGCTAGTAAACTAGGGTGTTGGAGCATCCTTCTAGTTGGAGTTGGTAAACTAGGGTGTTGGAACTGATAAATCCTGGAAGTTGGAGCTTCCTATTGCTGTACTTTTTAAAGAGGTCCTATATTATGAAGTGTTCGTTGGTTTTTATCCCAAAAGGGTTTCCACCTAAAAATCTCATGTCTATTATCTTTGATACTGTGCATCTTTGAATGGTGTTGTTGCTTTATGTTTTGATATGATGCTAATTTTAATTAATGTTATAAAGATTAAAGAATTAACTAATTGAAGTGAAATATTGATTCACCCCCCTCTTAGTATTTGCAATGTCAGTAATACTTTCGAGTTGACCATTTCTATTATGAATCCAAAGAGGATTAATATAGGGAAATATAAGTTGTCTACCTGAGGGAAAAAAAAAGCTGAACTTCCTAGGGGCAGAGTGAAAAGACTAGGGGAACCAGATAAATGAGTTCCAAACCACCAAGAAGGGTAGAAAAAGTTATGAAGAGGATCAGGTCAGACCAAAGGAATTTCATAACCACTTTGGGCCTCCACATGGCATAGTTGAACTCAGGGGAATACAAAGACAAGAGCACAAAGAGATAAAGTACCAGGATGATAAGAACAAGAAGAGAACCTATGATACGAACGCTGCAGAGTGGGTGTTGATTCAAGGTAACAGAGCTAGGGAGAGGAGAATCCCAAACAAAAGCTATATAGACCATACACTAGCCTAGATACATCTTAACTCTGAATCTATCAAGCTTTGAGAGGAATCAAATATCTCGAGGTGAAAACCTCTTTTTTGAGTGCAAAATTTGAGGAAAGGTTTGCACCTCGAGAGACTTGATCCCTCTTGGCGCTTGATAGATCCGGAGTTAAGCTGGATCTAGGCTAGTTTCAGTCGTGTGCGGCCAAGGAAAATCTATCGATAATATGAGGATTATATGATTAATTTATCCATAATATGTAAATACATATAATATTAATATAACCATTTTAAATATGCTAAATATGTCTGAGATTTTTCGATCATTTTAATTTTAAATTTTCTTAGTTACTTCATTTCGTTGAGATGATAAATATTGTGAAATAATTTTAATGATGAAAAATGATGAAATACAAATTTTGAATGCAAAGTGACAATGTAATAATATTGAATGATAGAAAATGTGAATAATAAGAATGTAGTCAATTAGAAATAGTCTTCATTGTCATCAATCTCAAATTATCTCTTGTACTATTCTTATTTTCACCCTTGTTAGTTTTGTCAACTTTTCATATTGATTATATGAAAAGGAAAGTTGGAATCATAATTAAAATATTTAGCTCGAGCTGTTGTAGTAAATATCATATTTTTTCTCTCTTGCTCTCCAATATTAATATGTTTAACTACTATAACACAAAAATCAATGTATATTGTCAATATTTTTTTGTGCTTACACTAAAATCAATGCACACTATTAATCCAATGACTTTAAAATTAATGTACCATCATACGTCCAATAATATCAAATCATAAATCAACATATACAGTGAAATCATTGCATCTAATGTAATAAATCAAATAAGATTAGAAAACAACATCAACACTGAAATCAATGCATCTAATGCAAGTAATCAAATAGGATTACAAATCAACATCTACACTCAAATCAATGTATCTAGTGAAAGTAGGAAAATATGATTAAAAACCAACATCTACACTGAAATCAATGCATCTAGTGCAAGCAATCAAATAGGATTATAAATCGTCATCTACACTGAAATAAATGCAATTAGTTCAAGAAACCAAATAGGATTAGAAATCATCTAGATTGAAACTAATGCATCTAGTGCAAGCAATCAAATATAATTATAAATCAAAATCTACATTGCAATTAATGCATCTATTACAAGTAATCAAATAGGATTAGAAATCACCATCTACATTGAAATCAATGCATTTAGTGCAAGCAATCAAATAGGATTAGAAATCATTTACATTGAAATCAATGCATCTAGTGAAACTAATCAAATATCATTATAAATCAACATATACAATAAAATCAATGCATCTAGTGCAAGAAATCAATTAGGATTAGGAATCACCATCTACACTGAAATCAATGCATCCAGTGCAAGAAATATTATTCTCACTCTCCCCCTACATATATATCTATATCTCCCTCCATCTCTCCTTCTTTGTCTCTTTATCACACCCCGCGAATCACACACACTCTCTTACTCCATATCTATCAATCTCTTTGTCCCTCCCTCCTTGTATCCATCTATCTCTTCTTTATCTTCACCTTCCATCTATATCTCTATATCCCTCTATCTCTCTATATCAAGCCCAAAACATACACTCTCTTTCTCCAATATATCTATATATTAGTCCCTCCTCCTCCTCTCCCTCTCCCTCTCCCTCCTCCCTCCCTCCTTGTATCCATCTATCTCTTCTTTATCTTCACCTTCCATCTATATCTCTATATCCCTCTATCTCTCTATATCAAGCCCAAAACATACACACTCTTTCTCCAATCTATCTATATATCAGTCCCTCCTCCTCCTCTCCCTCTCCCTCATGTTATCCTCTCTCCCTTTCTCTCCATCTTCCTTATCACTCCCTCTCTCTCTTTCTCTCCACCTTTCACGCTATATATTTATTCTTTCCTCCCTCTCTCGCCCCCTCCATATCCATCTTTCTTTCCCTACCTCTCTTCACTCTCTCTCTTCCATTCTCTCTCTCTCTCTCTCTCTCCCTCTCTCTGTATCTTCACCTTCCAATTTTGTTACTATATGCCTCTGTCTCTCCTTCTCTCCCCCATTCTCTCCATCTCTCCTATTTTGTCTCTTTATCTCACCCCCAAACATACACACTCTCTCTCCATCTATCCCTTGTCACTCCCTCTCTCTCTCAACTACTCACTCTTTGTGTCTTTCTTCTTCCCTCCCTCTCTCCACATCCAGCTCCTTCTCTCTATCCCTCCCCCCCCCCCCTTCAAAATCCATACCTCTATCTCTCCCTCTCTCCTCCTATCTCCCTCCCTCTATCCTCCTCTCTTTTCCTTCCTCTCTCTCCCTTTCTCTTCTACCTCTCTCTCTCTCCTACAACCCTCTCTCTTCCCCATCACTCTCTTCCTCTCTCTCAAGTCCTCTCTCTCCCTTTATCTCCCACCTCCTTCTATGTGCCCCCCTTCCGCTTTCTCTCTCTCTCTCTATCTCTCTCTCTTCCATTCAATCCTCTCTCTCTCTCCCTGCCCTCCAATCCTCTCTCTTCCCACATCACTCTAGCTCTCTCTCCAACAATGTTAATATATCCCTCCCTTTATCCTTCTCTCTCCTTCTCTCCCCCCTTGTATCCATCACTCCTTCTATGTCTCTTTATCTCACCCTTAAATATACACACTCTCTATCCATCTCTCTCTTGTCACTCCCTCTCTCTCCACTTCTCAATCTCTATGCCTTTCTTCTTCCCTCCCTCTCTCCCCTTCCAACTCCATCTCTCTATCCCTACCTCTTTCCTCCTCTCATCCTTCCTCTCTCTCGCTTTCTCTCCTACGTCCCTTTCCCTGCTCTCTCTCTCTCTCTCTCTCTCTCTCTCTCTCTCTCTCTCTACCCTACAATCCTCTCTCCTTCTCTCTCTCCCACTCTCTCTCCCACCTCCATCTTTATGTCTTTGTCTCCCTCTGTTAGCCTTCTCTACCGCTCTCCCTCCTATCCCTCTCTCTCTCTTCATTCCTCCTCTCCCCTCTCCTTTAGTTTACCTTCATCTCTCCCTTGTCACTCCCCCTATTTCTCCACCTCTATCATATGTCTTTGTTCTTCCCCCCCATATATATCTAGGGTTAATTTATATATCATGATATATTAATATATATTATAATATAAAAAATTAATATTGTATTAATCTAAAATTATTAAATTCAATAATGTTAATATTATAATGTATTAACATGAATATTAGATTTAACAATAATAATATTATTAACATTAATATTAATGTTAAAGTAAATAATGTTTTTTTTTTGCATGCTATTAATAATAAATTGGTCCATGGTATTTGGACAATAGACTTCATATATAATTAAATGTTGATTTTAAATCATATTTAATATATTTTTATTTATTTACCTTATCTATTTATACCTCTTTTATATGTATTTATTTACCAAACCTCTTTTATAATTATGGTATTTGGCCTATGGTATTATTAATAATTTGTCCTATAGTATTTGGTCCATAGGTTTCACCTAAATAAAACCTGTTTTTTAAGTTTTTGTAAATATAGAGGTTTATGGAGTAAATATAAAAAAAAAAGGTTTTATTGATTTACCATACCTCTAGTTTATTTCCTTTTTATTTATTTACCAAACCTCTCGAGTAAGTATAAAAAGAGGTTTTATTTATTCATCATAACTCTAGTTTATTTATATTTTATTTGTATTTGGGCAATAGACTTCATATATAATTAGATGTTAGTTTTTAATCATATTTAATATATTTTTATTTATTTACCTTATCTCTTTATACCTCTTTTATATGTATTTATTTACCATACCTCTTTTATAAATATGGTATTTGGCCCATGGTATTGTTAATAATTTGTCCCATGGTATTTGGCCCATAGGCTTCACCTAAATAAAACCTATTTTTTAAGTTTTTGTAAATATAGAGGTTTATGGAGTAAATATAAAAAAAAAGAAGGTTTTATTGATTTACCATACCTCTAGTTTATTTATTTTTTATTTATTTACCAAACCTCTGGAGTAAGTATAAAAAGAGGTTTTATTTATTCGTCATACCTCTAGTTTATTTATTTTATTTAAAACTCTTCATATTTTAATAAATTTATTTTCTAATGAAGTTTTAATTGTTTATTTATATGGTTTTGTAAGTTATTGTTTAAGCCCACATTATTTAGATTTTATTTTTTTAATTTTATTTATATTTTGTTATTTTGTCTTCCGACATACTTACACATCGACGTCATACTGGGCTGTAGAATGTGCCTCTCAACGCAATTACTGATAGTCACTTCCTTCAAATTTCATTGGCTAACTAAAAGCATCAATGACATCAATACCTTCCTCTATTTATAAAATCATGATGTTGGGAGTTCTTTCCTGAGTAATGCTATTCCACTTATGTTGATCATTCCTCTATTTGCCCCCATTCGAAGTCTAGCGAGGTGACTGGGGGTGATTATCCATCATGAATGAGCAAGTGGGATTATACATGAAATCACCACCTTTAACCCTGTTATGCTCATGGTGTCTGTATTTCAAGCTTAAGGATTTGTGAGATGATTTTTTCAATATATGTCACATGCATGCCGCTCATAGAGCTATGAGGCACTGAGGGGGGCCCTCCTTAATAGACTCACTTGTATTTACAAAATTGCACCCTGTATGATTCATATTTTTTATTAGTGAATATGGTCCCTCTAGATCCGCCCTTGTTAGACTAATTCTCCTTTGGGTAGAGTAGCTCCAAGATTAGCCATTTCATTTGCTACTAAGTTGTTCCCTCTTAAGAGTAAAAGCATGTTAAATATCCTTTTGATAATATGAGCAAGTTTGAGATCGTTAGGAATAGATCTATTTAGAATCTTAGATAGAATGATAAATGAAACCCCAATCACTATGATCTATTGGATGTTTAAATTCATTGCTTGTTTTATTCTCTGATAGAGAGCATAAGCTTCATTGACATTGTTGGTTTCCTCTCCCAATCCACACACAAATATGTTTTCCATATTATTCTTCGGATAAATCATTTTGAAAAGTAGGCATTGTCTAAGCATTATACATTTTGGTGTTTTTGGCTGGAATTCGAAGACAAATATTTTGTTCAAATCTTGATCTTTATTGTTTAAGATTAGTTTTTTACTGCATATATCGATTCAATACCCTGAAAATTCCCAGGAGATCTCAGATTGCGAAGATTTCACAACTCAAAATTATGATTCCAACAAATCCCTATTAGATTTTGAGCAACTTAAACCAAAAAATATACCAAAAAAACTTTCCAAAATATATAACGAATAAGATATATATATATAATTCCTTATTCAATAAACTAATGATTCTAGAATCTTCTCCAACTAAAACTCTTTAAATTTGAGCTAGTTTTATATTTATATACGCACTCAAGCAAGTTATTATGAGTTTTTTTTATGAAACGGCTAAATACTTGAGTTAACAACCTTTATAAACATAGTAAAGTCATTATGGTTTCTTTAAAGTGATGAACGTGAAGGCTAAGTACTTGATTGCCCAACCTTTATAAACGATGTTTCTAAGTAAACCTCCTGAAAGAGATATGGAAATGTGTATACTTTTATGGATGGTGTGGTTTAATGCAATTACTAATTCATTTAGAAACTCGACTTTGTAGTGGCCTGGTGTAGTTTAATGTAGTTATTAATTTACTTATAAGCTCGAGTTTGTAAGGGGATGAAGTGTAGTGGCCTTTTGCTTAGTGATATTTGTTATTGTATATTGTTTATTTTTCAATTAATATATATTACCATGTTGTGAGGTTCACGATATTACGTGTTTAAGGTATTTATTAGGTTTATTGTGGCATGGGGATGTGAAAAATGTCGAAGTCTAGTCCTAATCCCTAAACATTCACCATGTTTATTTATTAGGGTGTGTAATTGCTATTAAGGGCTAGAGAGAAATAAATAGATAAGTTGTGTAAAAAAGTTATAAATAAAAAAAAATTGAATAGTTTTTTAAGTTGGATTTAAGATTTTTGTAATCTAAAATTTAGATAAATGTTTTTGGATTAATCACAATATTAAAATTTAGTTATGTGATTAATTAAAAAACATTTATCTAAATTTTTTTAATTTTTATTTTTCAATTAAAAAAATTAATAAGCTTGTTATTGCCTTCAAATTCGTTAAATAAATAAACTGAATTTTGAACCCAAGAAAAATCCCTATATTGCTAAAAACAAATACCTTCTAGTGTAAAACATCCCATTATTTAATTAAGGAAATTTCATTAAACCTACCACCTTCTGGTTGTGAGACCAGTGATTATTATTTAATTAAGAAAATCGAATGGACTGCCATAGAAAGCTCCATATGAAATTCCATTTGCTTTTATATACACGTTGTCATAGTGGACTAGATAAGGTCTAAGGGTTGGTAAGAAAGTGAGTTGGTTTAAAATCCAATTGTGTGTGTTTTAAGTGGTTTTCTTATCAGTGAACCTAAAGTTTGGATAGTTAAACTATATAGCTTTTAAATACAACAATTAATTAAATAATTAATATGATTGTAATATTAAAAATTGATGAAGTTTAATATATTTGAGGTTTAAAAATTTACATAAAATATTATATATAAATGTTACTAAATTGTTTATTGATATCTTTTATTTTAAATTACATATATATATATATATACACACACACGAAAGTATGGTAGGACAAATTTTTTTTATTAACTGTAAAAAAATGGCAAGTTACATCCATATTTATATGGTTAGGTGATCTCAAACTGTGCAGAGGGAAAACCAAATTTGTTGGCCATCTAATGACATGATAAGCCATCCAAAAGCAAAATGTGATAAGTCTAGTCATCCATGCCAAGTAAGTCTATTTTGCCTTATACTTCCTAGAGTCTACATAATTGAAAACATAACTATAGACATACTGAAAAGTATAAGACTACTGGATACAATAAAAGGTAAAACAAAGGGATTGACACCAAGCTATTCATCATCAACATAATCGACAGGAGTCGAGTCCACACTAGAGCCGGGGAGCTGAGTTTGAGGGATACATGGGATGTGTTGCTTAATACGGCTTAGGCGCCCATTATACTTATGAAGATGACATTGATTTTTATGAAATTCCTTGCTATAATCCAGAAACCCGTGAGTGTCCATGACCACACTAAAGATTATATGCTCTAAGGCTTTGGCCAGGAGGCTCTTCATCAACCAATACAAGTGAAGAATTTTTTTGAACTGACAAGATCTACCCCGGGAGTGACCGAGATCAGACACCAAAGTTTCCCAGTCCTCCAAATCAATATCCAGAATCCCTACTTTCTGGTTAAGTTCCTTTCCCCATTCCTTAATCAGCTGACAAACCTGGGCTGAAGTGCCCTCATGATACATTATTGCCACTTCATTAATAATACTGGAAATCAAATTCCGGCTCCGAGATTTTCTCGGAGAGGAGCTGGGCTGGCTAGCCACATGGGATTCCTTGGAACGTTTCCCTCGACCTTTCAAACTCTAGGTTGCCTTTCCCTTTCTGGAGGTGGCCCGAGCCATGACAATCAAATAGCTGCAATGCCTTTCAATTACTAATAGAGACCCTATAAACCACCCCAAGGAGCGCTTAAAGCAAGAAACATGAAGCTTCCAGGGGTCTCCACAGAGCTAGGGACCTGCCAATGGAAACACATGAGAGGGCAGAAACTGGACCATACCCCAATTCAATCACTTGTTACAGACAAACAATTGAAAAGAAAAAAACCTCTTGAAACCAACATGCATCCCATTCATCCAAAGGAGTTAGAAGATGGAATTATGGGCTAAACCATCCATATACCAGAACCCTGGTGACTCCGGGTCGAAACCATTGACATAGATACAATAAAATAAGCCCCTGAGGGGGGGATGTAGAAAAAAAATAACTGGGAGCAACGTGAAGACCAAACCTAGCATTATCCCATGCGTGATAGTAAAATTCCAAACACCACAGACACAAGAAGACAAGAGACAAAAGAAGCCGCTTCCAATTCTGTATCATCCATATAGAATTCCACATATGCCACCTTCCACAATGGCCAAGTTGCAACAAAACCATTCATTATAGATTTGAGATTTATGGGACTGTTAGCTTGTTGTAATAAATTTTCTAGATTTATCCCATTCATTTTGATTTAGAGATCGACATTTCAAACCCACAACTGAGGTTTATCATCAGGATGCAAAGTTATATGAAAAAATGATCACCTTAGTGTTATAATAAATAGGGAATTATATTTAGGGTTTTTGAAAAATGACCGACCATCAATTTTCAAGAAGGGATATGAATGAGCATTAATGTTAAATTTTATTAAATTGGTATTTTTTGAGTAATTTTATTTTATTTTTATAAAGATTAATATATTAGGTTATATTTTTAAAATAATAATATGTTGAGTGATTAATATATTAGGTTAATAATATGTTTATTTATATTATAGAATAATATATATGACAAATAAATTTAAGGAAATTATGATGTATGTTAAATTAATATTTGTAAAGTTATTAATTGTTATTTATAAAATTGAATTAATTATATGTGTGTAAATAGTTTTTATTATTTAATTTCTTTTGGAAAAAATTTTAGAGTGTCAAAAGGTAAATACTTTTTTTTTTTAATATTATTAAACAATCTAATTTAGAGGTATTGATGAACCAGACAAGTTTTAAGAGTTATCAAGACATTTGGATTTGGAATTTAATGTGGGGACTTAATTCTTGCTTATAACCCATCCTTCGTCTCTATTTAGGTTTTTATGGTGTTTTTTGATTTTAATGGCCTCTCTGAATTTTATGTGGAAGTAGTGGTCAACTTTGGCAAGGATGCAGGTTTTATCAATACAAATAGGATGTTTGGTATTATTAGAATTCTCAACAAGTGCATAGGTTTTTGATCGATTGTGTTTATGTCAACAAAATGTTCAAGGATGTGAGTGTTGAAAGATCGACCAATCTCCCCAACATATGGAATTCCATAGGAACATGGGACCAAATAGTATCCTTTTAGGTCTTTAGGGTTGATGGGATCTTTAATTGAATTGAAGCGATTGTGAATTTTGTTTATAGGTTTGAATGTGGTCATGATTTTATGTTTTTTCAAGATGCGGGCAATTTTATTTGTGGTACCAAGAATATACGGAAGGTTCACTTTACTAATGACATTATCAAAATTATTATTCTTATTTTTATTACAACTTACATTGTTAACTTTATTCAGAGCTCTGATCGCTTGATGTCTTTTGTATCCATTTTTTAAAAACACATTTATTAGGTGGGCATTTTATTTACCTAAGTGATCTTTGTCAGAGATTCGAATTCCTTTTGTGGCAAGAGTGTTTAGAATTCCTAATTTCTAGTTGGGATGGTAGTGAGAAGTGGCATGGAGGTATTGATCTGTATGGGTCTTTTTACGGTAGACTTGGTGAGATATGGACCAATCAAAATTTCGAGTGACGAGAATGTTAAGGAAAGGAAGGCTGTCATTAACCTCTACTTCCATTGTGAATTTTATTGATGAGGAAAAACTATTTAATTTTTTTTTTTAAGTCTCTAAAGTTTATGACCATGGGGCCATATGATAAAAGTATCATCTACAAATCATTTCCATAATTTGGGTTTTAAGGCAGCACTTTCCATGGCTTTGGTTTCAAAATTTTCCATAAAAATATTGGCTATAATGGGGGAAAGTGGAGAACCCATTGCTACTCCACATGTTTGTTCATATGTTTCACCCTTGAAATTAAAGAAAGTAGATTTGAGGCAAATTTAAACAATTTTTGAAGTGCCAAGATCAGTGCTTTTTCGAACCACATCCATGGCTTTATTTATAGGAATGTTAGTGTAAAGAACAATGACATCAAAGCTAACCAAAATGTCATTTTTTTCGAGTTTGATATCCTTAATTTCGTTGATGAAGTGTGTGGAATATTGGACAAATGATTCAGTGTTTCCCACTGGGAAGGGTTGCAAAATAGAGAGCTAAAAAAAATATATAACAAACCATAAGAGCTTGGATAGAGGGACTGTAAACATACCCGTGAGCCAGAGCTTGAATAAGCCTCTAGAATGAACCAAAACACAGTGAAGACTCGCAAGCGGTGGCTTCTCCAAGCCACCATTCAGTGTGGACCAAATCTGAGGGAAACAACATTCACAAACAAGAGAATTACACTTATCGATGAAAACTCTCCTAACCACAACCACACTAATATCTCTTCCATGTTCGGGGTTGGAATTAACTCTTTTCATGCAAGGAGCCACAACTCCATGTGCTTTTGTGCATGTGGAGGGTGGTGGAAGGGAACCTAGGGAATATCACCTTCATTCATATGTGGATCTTATGGCCTCCATCTCACACCTCGATCGAGGAATATCTTTTAAAATTTAATAATTTAAGTTTTAAAGTATTATATAAATAAAAACATATCATGAAAATTGGATTGATGGTGTTTTAGATCATTTAAATGAGTTTGTGGTTATGGTTTAAGTCACAACATAAGTTCAGTAATATAGGTTAATTAAAGATTATGATTCAAAGACTTTTTTTTGGTAAAACAAATTCTCCAACTCAACAAGTTAGGCCAGAGATTATTTGTTAAGCAATCAAGGAGAGATTGTGCATTACTTATAGGGTCTGTTGGAGGTTCATTTAATTTGGTATTTGTTATTTATTTTTTTTGGTGATAGTGAGTGCATGCTAAATCAATCATTATAAGAGGAAAATTTGTAGGTTCTAGTTTTAACCATTAGGCAGCTTTGAGAGAAAATTTAGTAGGTGATTGATGGGATAAATCTCACCCCTCGCCATTTGGATATTTTCAAATTCAAATTGTAGGAGGAATGAGGGTAAATTATGGGAGATCTATATCAGCTTGTAAGGGATCCCTGCCAATCATCTCACTCATAGATGATGCAGAGTTGGGAAATTATGATTTCAATAAGGAACACACAACCACTCCAAGTCATAATAAGGGTTTTCCTATAGAGTAATACTATGTGATATTTTATCTTTACCACAAAGTGAGCCCAATGCCTCATCATCATGATGGTTTCATTGAAAAATTCCTCATACGTGATTTAATGGGTAGTTTCTATTTTGTGGAAAACCATACTTTGTTGAGAAACTTCGACCAATAACCATTGAGTGAAATACACAAAACTAGAAACACATTAAGCTAAAGGATGAGGAAATCAACTTGATTCTAGGGGAATGGATAAAACTCAATGAAACCATACCTATTGATAATGTAACTCTGGTGGTTAGATTCGTAAGTAAATGAATGCCAGTGGAAAACCACAAATAGTGGAAAATTGAGAATTTATTAGGCCTCATCAAGTATGAGCTTGAGAATATGTTTCTAGAAAAGGGTTGGATGGTATGGGCATTGAACTCAAGAGTAGATGTATACAAAATCCTCCTCTTTTATTGGACTTGGGGGATTCAAGCTCCCTTCCTTAAAAAATGGAAAATGGACTTCAATGCAAAATATGAGAGGCTAGAGGTCATTTCATTATGAGTTTGCCTACTAAGGCTTCCCTTAATCTACGGGCCCAAATAATGTTTGGGGAAATATGAAATGTCTAACATTATTTTACGAAGTAGACATCTCCTCATGGTTTATTAGATACATGGGGATGGCTCATATCTTATTTGGGATAAGGATTGTTGAAGGGTTAGAATATACCATAAAAATTTAGAGAGGGGATGCCATAATATGCCAGGAATTGGAATATGAATGCATATCATTCAGGTGTGGGAGGTGCCATTCTTATGGCCACCTAGTCATGGATTGATAAAATTTAGTGAGGTGTAAAATGCAAGCGAGGAATCCCTTGATGGATAAGATGAAAACCCTACCTCAAAACAAACTACCTTGGACGAGAAGATGCATGCATCCACTTCCATATAAAATCATAAGAAGAAGGACCAAACTAAGACCAAACTTGGGAACCAAGAAGCTCCAAGTTAGTAGACATCATATTTGATTTGTGTAAGTTAAATACCCATTCCCCCCCTTCAAATTTTGATGAATTAGAGTTAAATTTTGGGTCCTTTGGAAATTTGAACTGCGCTTCTATATAGGGCCTAGGGAAACACTTCATTTTGATCCAATCAAGGATTTTAGGTTTGAAACCCTTGACCTTAATCTCGCTAGCTCATATCCACTAGTTTGGGATTCCCCAAAGAGTATGATCCCACGAGTATTTTATTGACAAAGGGTTGGATGGATTGGTCTCGAATTCAAGAGTAGATGTAAATGAAACCATAATCTCTTGCTAGAATTTGAGTACTCAAGCTTTCTTATTTAAAAAATGGATATTTGAATTTAATGAAAATTTCGAGAAGCTTGAGGTAATTATAGCGTCGGTTTTTTGACCAATGCTTCTCTTAATCTATTGGTCATAATAATAGTTTAAGGATAATGCCCTCAAATTCTTTTACAAAGTATACTTAGCTTTCCATATAATTTATCCATGGGAATGGATCATATCCTATTTAGAATACAGATTGCTTGATGGTTATCATATAATGTAATAATTCAAAGAGGGTATTTCATAATATGCTAGAAATTGGACAATGAAGGTATACAATTTAGGCGTGGTAGGTGCCATTCCTGAAACCATTGACAGATGGTATGCTAGAGCCCTTGAAAAATGAGATGCTAGAGCCCTTGATAGGTGAAATGCTAGACCCTACCTCCAAAGAAACTTCCTTAGTTAATAAGAAACTGACATCCACTACGATAGACAATCATATGAAGAAGGAATATCTTGGACTAGACTTAGGAACTAAGAAACCCTCAAGAAATTATAAATTGATTGTAATTCAGATAAGCTAAATACCCCCCTCCTCCTTCACATTTTGATGAATTAGAGTTACAATCTGGGGCCTTTAGAGATTTAAAATATAATTTGTATAGGGAATGTGTAAAGAATTTCTTTCAAGCCTATCAAGTACTTTTGGTTTACATCAATCAACCTTAATTCCACTACCTCATCTCCAACAATTTAGGGCTCCCCTTGCTTCAACCTCTCTCATTGTTCTACCTCTAGTCCCCATATTGATCCATATGTCTAGGGAGCTCCTTCAATAACTTCTACTTTCAAGTACAAACTAATGTTTGAGACCAAGTCAACACTCTCTCACATAAGGAGGCGATGATGAGTTAGGCATGTACAATGAAAAGGATCTAAATCCATCTCTGAGAGACTAGAAATGATTTTTTTTTTAGCAAAAAAAAGGTGAATTTAGAAGTTTGATATGGAAAAAAATAAAGAAAAAAGTCACTCATTAGGGCCCTTAGAGAAAATTCCTGAGGGAGGAACCCATCATGATCATATTATCTCTAATTTAAAAATGGATGGGCCAAGCCTTACAAAATTTTGGTCATTAAATTGTTGATAGATACTCACAATCCATTGATCTTATTGCTTCAAGAGACAATAGTGGAAGGGGAAATAGGTATCAAAGTCCTTTTTTCAACTCTCCTAAGCTGGGAATTCTTGACCATGGATGCCCAGGTAAGTTTAAATACTAAGGGGGGAGGGTCAGTCAATATTTTTAATTATTTTCACTATTTAAGACATTCACCTTAAATATTAAATCAGACATATAAAATTTAAATAAGAATCACACATCACATAAATATTTTTACATGCAAAGCCATGGTGAGAGAAGACCAAAAAACAAATTTTCATTAATAGTTTTTAGGTACCAACCTAAATTTACATTATTGTAAGAAAATACTTGCAGAAGATACCAATCCCCTTTCACATTTGCAGGTTCGAACGTATTGGAGATACCAATCCCCTTTCATATTCGCAAGGTCCAACCTATCGAAGAAACCAATCCTCTTTCACATTGGTAGGTGTGCACCTACAGGAGACACCAATCCCCTTTTTGATCTCTTGTTTCTATTTTCTTTGTTTTTTATCCAGTCAACTCTCTGGCCTGATCTACAACTCATTATAATATGATTTGGACAATAAGCTCCCTATTCTACACTATGATCCTCTACAATCAAATCAAGACCTTTCTACTCTTTGTTCATCAATTTTACCTTAACCATTCAGATCTTCAATCTGGTCTTAACATATGTAATCTGATTTGAATCGCTCAATATTCACACCACCTATCCTCCTCTCACACTTGCTTTCCTACTACCTTCACACTAGCTAGCCCTCAACAATTACACTTGCTATGCTATAGTCACATCCATTTGCTGCCACTTAAAATTCACATTTTTTCCCCTCCTCTCGTACATTCATACTTTCTTCGCCTCTCACACGCTCACACATATTCTCATGTACTTAAGTAACTTTTCAATGTATTTTTATACTTATCGGGGTTTTTCCTTGCTTGTGGTTTAAATCGATTCATGCTTTTGACCCATGGTATTGTCCAATGGTATTGACCCCATGGTATAGACATTGAGGCTAGAAAAAAAGGCATAGTTCTTGTTAGGGTTGTGTTAAATCATTACTTACACAACTAGTGAAAACATCATTACTATCTTCAAATTTGATTCAAGAATCAACAATATCCTTAGTTGTGTCATGTTATTTTTATTTATAATTTCATGCACAACTTAATTAGTGTTTTTTAAGTATCACTTTTTGTTTTTGTGTGAACATGGATCACATTAACCTTGTAATCAACCGACTCATTCACATGCCAGGAAAGACTTGGCTCAGACATACTATAAACATTGTTCACATTTGAACTATACAATTCATCAGGGCCATAAAAATTTTCATCATTGTCTGAACAATAATATTTGTCTTCATCAAATTCATCCTTAATAGTTGAGTTAACATATTGTAGGCCAACATATGAAACTCAAATATTCTCAGTAGCCTCTTGAGCTTCATCATAAGATGCATGAACCAATTCATGAGCTTCAACTTTCAGATAAACTACATCAAACAACATAGGAAAGCCATCATTTTTGTCACTATTGTAGTTCTTATGTGATATTTGTTCTTCATAATTGTGAGTTTCACTTTTGGAAACCTATTCAATTTTCTCTTATTTTTCAACTACATAATATTTATATCCTTCAACTGTTTCTAAATCATTCAACTTCATCATTCACAAGTGAGATGGGATTTTTTTGAACAGAATTAGTTGAAATGTACTATATGGTGTTTTCTTTTCCAACTCAAGGTTCGCTATATGATGCTTTCTATGGTAATTTTTCTAGAGCTTTTTTCTCACGGAAAAAATCAAATTGGTCACCCTCATTACACTTACCTTCAATGGAATTTGAAACCTTCACTTCATTAGAATCTTCTTTAGCAATGCCAAAATCATGAAATTCATCTTCAACAAATGTATCAATTGAAACTTCAATTTTCTCTTTATTGACAACTTATTCAACGATTTCCAAATCATGTGATTCATCTTCATCATATTCTTTGTCTTCTTCTTTCAGATGGGACACATCCAGGAAAATTCCATGTTCTTCACATTCTTGGTGAATTTCAAACTCATATTGTTGTTCATTAATTATGTTGTTAGCTTTCAATTGCTCAAAGAATCATAATTCGGATAAGCTATCATCTTGAGAATCTACATCTGTATCAGTTACACTTTCTATGACAACATAATATTTATTCTCTATAATTTCATTATTTTAAGCAGGATGTGACAAGATGATATGCATATTCTTTGATTTCTCTCTGAATTGATCTCCCTTAATCATCTCATCTACATGGTCTGGAAAAAATGTTTCTTACATTTGCTATTTTTATATAAACAAAGAATAAACTTGCAAGAATTCAAAGCTCTGTTCAATCACATGTCCTTCTTTATGAATAAGATCAATTGGGATTTACAACATATGGTAGATCAACTATATGTATAGTATTGTAACTAGGGTTGGGGTCATTGGAGATCTTCAAAACTTTTTCAAACCTATCCAAACACTTATAAACTACAATATATATGCTCTCTCTAGATATATTTAATCTATCAAATGAGTGGCTTATATAATGGGAATGTCCCACAAATTCTTAAGATTTCCCTTTGATTTATACAATAAAACATTTCTCTACATGGCATATTAATTTTGCAAAAGAAATGGGTCAATTGCTCATATGGGCCGCGAAAAATTCTCTTTTTTCATTATGGATCATGTGATGTTGGCTTACAATGTTAGCTTTACCCTTGTGGTCCCTTTTCTCTAACCAAGATCCTCTTTAATGATGATTGGTGGTGACTCCCACAAATCTAAAGCGTGGCTAACATCTACAACAATTGCCACATAGGCTCTAAGATATGACAACCAAGACAACACGGGCTCCCCATTTTTTATTTTTTGGCCTTTCTATTCAGTGCCTTAATGGTTTCCTTCTGCTCAGGGTAGTATCACTTTGTCTTATAATTTTTTTTGGTTCTTACTCCAGGACGTAGCAAGAAATGGCACTAAAAACTTGATCCTATAGTACCTTATGGATTCATTCCATGGACTTATGCCATTCAGTTGTTATTTAGACAGACATGCGAACCTTTGAAAATTCTACACAAACTTTGATGGTTATTTATGAAATCCATTTCATATGAAGTTAATATACAAATAAAATCATTGGTTCACTTATGAACCATCACTCGGTGCATTCTTTTATTATAAGATTACATTCTCTAATCATAATAGTGCCTTATCACTTCTACCATTCATGAAAAGAATGCATACCTTTGATCAAGGAATCGAGCTTATTCAAATCGACTTAGACATGATCATAAGGGCACCTCGCCATATTTAATCTTCAAATAGCAAAACCCATGTGCCCAAATCATGTCTGGACAAGTGGAGATATGAGAATCAATAATGATGTAAACTGGAATTGAACTAGATCCTCAAGGACTGGATTGGAGGAGTAGGAATTGAATTGAAGTGACTTGAAGTCTGGCTTAGTAGAAACAAAATTTGGGGGTTTTCCATTTTTTTTTTGTGCTAATCATGAAATTTGGGGTTTTCTAAGATCTTTGGTTTTACCTTTATCATTTTATCATCCTTATTCATTCTTGTCCTATTTCAACAATATTCCCATTTGGCATTATGGGAAACACCACTAGACATAATCCAGTCATTGATGTACTTTGGTCGAGAAATCCCCCTATTTATTGGTTGTCTCTTCTTCCCATTATGTCTGCGTATTTCTCCCATTTTGAATGGAAAAGAGATACTTGGCTACTAATCCCCCTATTCTTATGTAATATTTTACTTGTTCTGACGACAATATAAATCTACTTGGAAATAATTAACTAATCCTGCTGTGATTGTATTGTATATGAACAACACTTAGTGTCCTGCATTGCACCTTGTGAAAAATACATGGTGTGGTGTAACGCACTTGTGTTTTGCTCCTTTTTATGAGAAATTGAAGAAGAGGTCACTCCCAACAACCATCAAATTTTCCCGTACAATTGCTTTATTTTCCTCCATCCAACACATATACATTACTTGAGTTTCTAATTTCTTTCATAATTCTTTTACCTATATCTTCCTTATTTACTTCACAACCATCTGAATGAAATAGGACATCATATCCTTAGGCACACATTTGGATAACACTTAAGAGATTATGTTTAAGACCATCAATGTAGTACATTTTGAGATTTGGTCTTTCCCTTGTCCAACATAATTTTCCCTTTTCCCATTAGTATTTATGAAGCATTATCGCCAAAAGAAACATTACCTTCTCTATATTCACTCAAAGATACAAACTTAATTTTTTTTCTTGTCAATTTCTTTGAATAAACACCGTCAATGTGCCACTATTTTCCTTGATTTTGAGGATATAGTAAAAATCCACACTCTTCTAAATTATTAGGTTTATTCTTCCATACCTTTGTGAACTCTTCTTTCCTATCTTGCTTATTAGAACTTATAATCTTTCCTCTACATTAATTTTCCTTATACCCAAATATATTTAATATATAACACTCAGTTTCATCCAATATAGGAGAAAATGCATAAACATAAAATTTTCTTTATCTAAGCATTGAGGACTAATTAGATATAACCTTTTCATTTCTCGAATATCTATATGCTCTATAATTTACAACATTATGACCAAAGTTATGACATGAAAACAAATATCCATGAATGATATTTTGGTACCTTTGTGTGAAGAGTATTATTAAAGAGAATGATCATTGAGACTTGCTTTGCTTGCCATCTTGAGGAGGTTCAAGTTTCTATTGCTTGCTTGCTCCATTGGTATTTTTTAGGGTGGTCTCATTTTGGTTATACTAGTTGTTGTGAAACCATCCCCAAAAATAGAAGAAAAGAAATATCAATGCCTTAGAAATAAGCCACTTCGAGGGGGCAACCTCCAATACATTACATAAATGAACAATTCTTGGATGATCCAATTTACAAAACCTCCTTTCTATATATAGGAGTCCATGGGGCCATAATGTAATCCTAGTGGGCCACAATGTAATCCTAGCCGAACTAACAATAATAATTTAAGGGCACAATAATAACAAAATGGGGGTTACAAGGGTACAATAATAACAATAAGGGGGTTACACTAACAACAATAAGGGACCATACTAGTAATATAGGGACCTAACATGCCCCTCTCCTTCAAAAAAGTGTTGTCCTCAACGCTTGAGTAGCTCTGGGTGCTTCTGTATAAAATTCTCATCCTCCTATGTAGAATCTTCAGTGGGTAAGTTCTTCCACTTGATGAGATACTCTGAAATTGATCGATTCCGTAGTTGTCGAGTTCTTGTTTCCATGACCGCTTCTGGTTCCAATATGAATTTTCCTTCCTCATCAAGTTCTGGCAATATTGTTTGAACTGGAAGATTTTCACCTATAACCTTCTTTAAGCATGAAACATGGAAAACTGGATGTACTCGCGAAGAAGCAGGAAGCTCCAATTTGTATGCCATATTACCAATCTTTTGCAACACCTTGTAAGGACCATAGTACTTTGGCGATAATTTATTATCCTTCTTTGCTTGCTTGAGGGACATTTGTTTGTATGGTGGTAGCCGTAAAAATACCCAATCTCCTACATCAAAACTTCTCTCGCTACGATGTTGATCTGCCTGTTGTTTCATTCGATTTTGTGCCAAATTCAGGTTATCCTTTAAGAGTTGGAGAACTTCTTGCTGATGCTTGATGTGATCTTCCATTGCTTGAACCTTCAAATTTTCCCTTAAAGATGATGTGATGGATGGTGGATGATATCCATAAAGTGCCATAAATGGGGTCATTTTTGCTGCAGTATGGAAGGAAGTGTTATACCACCATTCAATGAGAGATAACCACTTGACCCATTGTGTTTGTTTATCAGATACAAAACAACGAAGATATCCTTCCAAACATTTATTTACTATCTCAGTTTGACCATCAGTTTGAGGATGATAAGATGAGCTATGAGCTAATTGAGTACCCAAACAAGAAAATAACTCCGTCCAAAAATTTCCAGTAAAAATGGGATCTTTGTCGCTCACAATAACCCTTAGGTTTCCATGTAGCTTTTGAATTGTGTCCATAAATGTAGTAGCAACTGTACTTGCTTTAAATGGATGAGATAATGCACAAAAGTGTGCATGCTTGGTAAGTCTATCAACTACCACCATGATGACACTCTTTCCTTCGGACTTAGGTAAACCTGTGATAAAATCCATTGAAATCTCCTCCCAACTTTGACTTGGAATGGATAAAGGTTGTAGAAGACCCGGGGTCTTAATTGTCTCAACTTTATTCTGCTGGCAAACCAAACATTCTGCCACAAAATTTTGAATATCAGATTTAAGGCCATCCCAAAAAAATTATTTCTTCACCCTATGGTATGTTTTTAAAAATCCCGAGTGTCCTCCTAAAGGAGAAGTGTGCAATTCCAAAATAATCTTTTGTTTTAGTTTGGAATTATAACAAAGATATAAGTGATCTTTGTACCATAAGGAGTCATTTTTCCAACTAAATGTATCAGATGTACTAGGATCTTGCTGCAAATTTTGAGTGAGTGTCCACACTTCTTCTTCCTTCTTCCATTCATCCCTTGCTTCGGTTATCCAATATGGTTGGATAATAGATATGACACAAAGCAATGCTTCCACCTCTTCATTCTTTCTTGAGATTGCATCTGCAACAACATTTAGCTTCCATTTTTTGTAGATTATTTCAAAGTCATAACCCAACATCTTTGTGACCCATTTTTGCTGCTCTTCTGAAGATAGTCTTTGTTCCAAAAGGTGTTTAAGACTATCATGATCAGTTTTTACCTTGAAGTGTCTTCCCATTAGGTAAGTTCGCCATTTCTTTAGTGCATGTAGTATTGCTAACATTTCCTTCTCATAAATAGGTTTCTGTAAATACTTTCCTTTGATTGGATGACATTCAAAAGCAATGGGTCTTCCTTCCTGCATTAAAACTGCACCAATTCCATTTCCTGAGGCATCACATTCCACAATAAAGGTTTTTGTGAAGTCTGGTGTAGCTAAGACCGGTGCTAGGCACATTGCCTCTTTAAGACATTCAAAGGCATTAGTTGCTTCAGGAGTCCATGAAAATGCATCTTTCTTTAATAATGTTGTTAGAGGTGCTGCTATTCTCCCATAATTCTTAACAAACTTGCGATAATACCCTGTTAACCCGAGAAATCCTCGCAACTGCTTTATGGTTGTGGGAACTTTCCATTCCTTAATAGCTTTAATTTTGTTAGGGTCTACTTTAACACCCTCGTGAGATACAATATGACCTAGGTATTCCACCTCTTGTACTCCAAAGAAAAATTTGGATGTTTTTGCATATAATTGTTTCTCCTGCAATATTTTGAACACCCTGTCAAGATGTTCAACATGATCCTTCCAAGACCTGTTGTAGATTAGTATATCATCAAAAAATACTAGCACAAATTTTCTAAGGAAGGGTTTGAAAATGGAATTCATCAACCTTGGAAATGTAGAAGGTGCATTGGTAAGGCCAAAAGGCATGACCAAAAATTCATAATGACCCTCATGAGTTCGAAATGTTGTTTTTGGAATATCTTCAGTCTTCATTCGAATTTGATGATATCCTGAACGAAGATCCAACTTGGTAAAATAAATTGCTCCATGTAATTCATCCAATAATTCATCAATCACAGGAATGGGAAATTTATATTTAATGGTGAGCTTATTGAGCTCCCTATAATCCGGACACATTCGCCATGATCCATCCTTCTTGTGTACCAATACTACAGGAGCAGAGAAAGAACTTTGACTAGATTGAATTATACCCGCCTCTAACATTTCTGCAATCATACGTTCAATTTCGCTCTTTTGGAAGTAAGGATATCTATAAGGCCTGATGTTTGGAGGAGCACTTCTTGGAATCAAATGAATAGCATGATCATGATCACGAATAGGTGGGAGTCCTTTGGGAGTTTCAAACACCTTGGAATGATTGTCCAAGACTTGTTGGAGATCTGCAGAAATAGATGATTTTGATGTTGGAACTTCTAGTGAGCATAATTGTGCAATTACGCCTTGTTGTTCTTTCTTTAGAATCTTTGTCATGACATTAGAGCTTATTATCCTTCCTGGCTTCCCCGCAATACCCCGTAATTCGACTTCCTTTCCTTCTGAAAAAAATTTCAAGAAAAGTTCTTGAAAATTAAAAGCTACCATCCCCAAAGATTGTAACCATTGTACTCCTAGTACAACATCAACACCTCCCATAGGAATGGAAAGCATTGGACTATTCAATACATATTCCCCCATGGTTAGCTTGATATTATGGCATTTTCTAGATAAATTTATAGTTCCTCCATTTGCAACCATCACTTGACATTCTGGTGTTGAGTATAGGAAATAATTCAATTCCTTGGCTACCTTACAATGAATAAAATTATGGGTACTACCTAAATCAATCAACACTAACAATGTTACCGATGAAATAGGTAACCGCACTGTTACCTACTTTTTTTTGGTAGCATAAAAAGCACCCGATTTTGAAAAGTGGTGATGCAGAATCACCTCTTTTTTTTTTAGCACATTTTTGACACTCTAATATTTTTATTTATGAAGTATAAATATTTGTTTTAAAATGTTAGTGATTTTCATGCTAATTTTGAAACGTATTGATGCAGCATCAACTTTTTTTTTTTTAGAGCGGTGATTTTCATGCTAATTTTGAAACGTATTGATGCAGCATCAACCTTTTTTTTTTAGAGTGGTGATTTTCATGTTGGTAATAAAACACAAAACTTATATATATATATATATATATATATATATAACAATATAAAAAACCAATAAAAATGTAAAGAAAAACAAAATTAACTCGTAAAAATAAAAAATTTAAACAAAAATAAATAAATAAATAAAATATTCGAAAATTATATCAAAAGAAATGATAAAATTTGAAAAAAAACACATAATTTAAAGAAAAAAAAAATTAACCCAAAAAAATAAATAAAAAATAAAAACATCAAAAACATTTGTTTCTAAGTTATTAAAAAAATCCAGATAATTAAAAAAAAAAAATTTAAATAGAAAATTTAAAAATAATTTAAATTACAAAATTAAAATTTAGATAAAAAAAGTAAAATACAAAAAAGAAAAAATTAAATTTAAAAATTTAAATTAAAAAAATAATAATAAGAAGAAAACAAAAATACAAATTTTAAAATTAACAAAAAAAACAAATTTAAAAAAAAAAAAAAAACAAAATTTAAAATTGAAAAAGAAAATTAAAATAAAAGAATTCTAATAAAAAAAACTATCATTAAAAAACAAAAAAAATGAAAAAAACCACATGCAAATAATTAAAAAACAAATATCCCTAAATTTGCTGTTTTTTTTTAAATGAAAAAATTTATAAATTTTAAAAATGAAAAACCAAATAAACTAAAAGATTTTTAAAAAAAAATAAATTAAATTAAAATTTAATAAATTTAATGAATAACTTTTTAAATTTTAAAAAATAATTAATCTAAAATATTAAATTAAAAAAAAAAAAAAAAAACAAAACAAAACAAAACAAAAAATATTAAAACAAACTAAATTTAAAATAAAAAATTTGAATTAAAAAATAATAATTTTTAAAATTTTTGGAATTTAAAAAAAAAATTTTAAAAAAATTAAAAAAAAAAAAAAAATATATATATATATATATATATATATATATATATATATATTAAAAATTTAAAAAAAAAAAAAAAAAAAAATTTTTTTGATCGTGGTGGCGTTGCCCGATTGGCCTCCAGCCACAGGCGGGAGGCGATTGAATCGGCCCTCCCATGGCGAGTGGTCGATTCCAGCCCTCCCGGGTGGCGGGGAGGGCGAGGTTACGAAATCACCCTCCCACGCCCACGGAGGCCCGCGCGCCCTCTGCCCACGGGGGGGTGATTCTCAAATCACCCTCCCGCGACGACGGGTCAGGAATCGCCCTCCCGCGGCGAGAGGCCGATTCCGAGAATCGCCCTTAGGCCGATTCCAGGAATTTCCCTCTCGCAGCGAGAGGCCGATTTCGGGAATCACCCTCTGGCCGATTCCAGGAATCGCCCTTTGGCTGATTCCAAGAATCGTCCTCCCGTGGCGGGAGGCCGATTCCGGGAATCGCCCTGAGGCCGATTCTGGCAATCGCCCTCTCGCCGCCTTGAGGCCGATGGAATCGGCCTCAAGGAGATTCGCGGAATCGGCCTCTCACTGTGGGAGGGCGATTCTCGGAATCGGCCTCAGGGCGATTCCCGAAATCGGCCTCCCGTCGCGGGGGGCGATTCCCGAAATTGGTCTCCTGCCGCGAGAGGGCAATTCTCGGAATCGGCCTCCCGCCTAGCGGCCGGCCTCCGCCGTCACCTGGGCGGGAGGTCGATTGGCGGCGCCACCACAATCAAAAAATTATTTTTTATTTTTTATTTTTTTTTATTTTCAATATATATTTTTTTTAATTTTTTTTTTACTTCAATTTTTTTTTTTTTTAATTTAATTTTTATATTTGAAAGTTAATTTTTTTGTTTTATTTTTTTTTTTTTTTTTTTAATAATTAATTGTATTCATTTTTTTGTTTTTAATATTTTTTTCTAAATTTTGTTAATAATTTTTATTAAATTTTGTATTTTTTTTTTATTTAATTGATTTTTTTTTTAATTTTTTCATATATATATATTTTATTATTAAATTTTATGTTTTGTTTTTTCATTTAATTTTTTAAAATTTAGTAAATTTTCTATTTTATTTATTTATTTATTTTAATTTAATATTTTATTATTATTATTTTTTTAATTACATAAAATTTTTATATATTTTTTTCATTTCAATTAAAATTGTGTATTTCAAATTAGATTTTTTTTAAAGTTAAACTTAATATTTTCAAATTAATTTGCTTTTTATTTTATTTTTTATTTAATATTTTTTTTCAATTTTTTAATTTTAATTGATTTTTAAAGTTTTTTAACTTTTTATTTTAACAATGTTTTTTTTTCTTTTTTTCTTTTTTTTTTTTAAATTTAATTTTTATTTCAAAATTTATTTGTTAATTCATTTATTTATTAAAATTTAATATTTTTTTTTAATTTAATTTTAATAAAATCTAATATATATATTTTTAAGTTAAGTTCATATGTTTATATATATATTTTATTTTTTATAATTTAAATTTAATATATTTTTTAAAATCTATTTGTTTTTTTAATATATATTTCTTTAAATTTAATATTTTTATTGTATTTTTTTTTCATTTTTTTTTAGTTAATTTTTCATTTTTTTATTTTTAATTTCAATAATGTTTTTTTGGTTTTTTGAATTTTTATTTCAAAGTTTTAAATTTATTAAAATTTAATATATTTCTTTAAATTTAATTTTCTATTTTAAAATTTAATTTTTAATTTTTAATTTAATAAACATTTTCTTTTTCTTTTTTAAATTTAATAGACATTGAGGCTAGAAAAAAAGGCATAGTTCTTGTTAGGGTTGTGTTAAATCATTACTTACACAACTAGTGAAAACATCATTACTATCTTCAAATTTGATTCAAGAATCAACAATATCCTTAGTTGTGTCATGTTATTTTTATTTATAATTTCATGCACAACTTAATTAGTGTTTTTTAAGTATCACTTTTTGTTTTTGTGTGAACATGGATCACATTAACCTTGTAATCAACCGACTCATTCACATGCCAGGAAAGACTTGGCTCAGACATACTATAAACATTGTTCACATTTGAACTATACAATTCATCAGGGCCATAAAAATTTTCATCATTGTCTGAACAATAATATTTGTCTTCATCAAATTCATCCTTAATAGTTGAGTTAACATATTGTAGGCCAACATATGAAACTCAAATATTCTCAGTAGCCTCTTGAGCTTCATCATAAGATGCATGAACCAATTCATGAGCTTCAACTTTCAGATAAACTACATCAAACAACATAGGAAAGCCATCATTTTTGTCACTATTGTAGTTCTTATGTGATATTTGTTCTTCATAATTGTGAGTTTCACTTTTGGAAACCTATTCAATTTTCTCTTATTTTTCAACTACATAATATTTATATCCTTCAACTGTTTCTAAATCATTCAACTTCATCATTCACAAGTGAGATGGGATTTTTTTGAACAGAATTAGTTGAAATGTACTATATGGTGTTTTCTTTTCCAACTCAAGGTTCGCTATATGATGCTTTCTATGGTAATTTTTCTAGAGCTTTTTTCTCACGGAAAAAATCAAATTGGTCACCCTCATTACACTTACCTTCAATGGAATTTGAAACCTTCACTTCATTAGAATCTTCTTTAGCAATGCCAAAATCATGAAATTCATCTTCAACAAATGTATCAATTGAAACTTCAATTTTCTCTTTATTGACAACTTATTCAACGATTTCCAAATCATGTGATTCATCTTCATCATATTCTTTGTCTTCTTCTTTCAGATGGGACACATCCAGGAAAATTCCATGTTCTTCACATTCTTGGTGAATTTCAAACTCATATTGTTGTTCATTAATTATGTTGTTAGCTTTCAATTGCTCAAAGAATCATAATTCGGATAAGCTATCATCTTGAGAATCTACATCTGTATCAGTTACACTTTCTATGACAACATAATATTTATTCTCTATAATTTCATTATTTTAAGCAGGATGTGACAAGATGATATGCATATTCTTTGATTTCTCTCTGAATTGATCTCCCTTAATCATCTCATCTACATGGTCTGGAAAAAATGTTTCTTACATTTGCTATTTTTATATAAACAAAGAATAAACTTGCAAGAATTCAAAGCTCTGTTCAATCACATGTCCTTCTTTATGAATAAGATCAATTGGGATTTACAACATATGGTAGTTCAACTATATGTATAGTATTGTAACTAGGGTTGGGGTCATTGGAGATCTTCAAAACTTTTTCAAACCTATCCAAACACTTATAAACTACAATATATATGCTCTCTCTAGATATATTTAATCTATCAAATGAGTGGCTTATATAATGGGAATGTCCCACAAATTCTTAAGATTTCCCTTTGATTTATACAATAAAACATTTCTCTACATGGCATATTAATTTTGCAAAAGAAATGGGTCAATTCCTCATATGGGCCGCGAAAAATTCTCTTTTTTCATTATGGATCATGTGATGTTGGCTTACAATGTTAGCTTTACCCTTGTGGTCCCTTTTCTCTAACCAAGATCCTCTTTAATGATGATTGGTGGTGACTCCCACAAATCTAAAGCGTGGCTAACATCTACAACAATTGCCACATAGGCTCTAAGATATGACAACCAAGACAACACGGGCTCCCCATTTTTTATTTTTTGGCCTTTCTATTCAGTGCCTTAATGGTTTCCTTCTGCTCAGGGTAGTATCACTTTGTCTTATAATTTTTTTTGGTTCTTACTCCAGGACGTAGCAAGAAATGGCACTAAAAACTTGATCCTATAGTACCTTATGGATTCATTCCATGGACTTATGCCATTCAGTTGTTATTTAGACAGACATGCGAACCTTTGAAAATTCTACACAAACTTTGATGGTTATTTATGAAATCCATTTCATATGAAGTTAATATACAAATAAAATCATTGGTTCACTTATGAACCATCACTCGGTGCATTCTTTTATTATAAGATTACATTCTCTAATCATAATAGTGCCTTATCACTTCTACCATTCATGAAAAGAATGCATACCTTTGATCAAGGAATCGAGCTTATTCAAATCGACTTAGACATGATCATAAGGGCACCTCGCCATATTTAATCTTCAAATAGCAAAACCCATGTGCCCAAATCATGTCTGGACAAGTGGAGATATGAGAATCAATAATGATGTAAACTGGAATTGAACTAGATCCTCAAGGACTGGATTGGAGGAGTAGGAATTGAATTGAAGTGACTTGAAGTCTGGCTTAGTAGAAACAAAATTTGGGGGTTTTCCATTTTTTTTTTGTGCTAATCATGAAATTTGGGGTTTTCTAAGATCTTTGGTTTTACCTTTATCATTTTATCATCCTTATTCATTCTTGTCCTATTTCAACAATATTCCCATTTGGCATTATGGGAAACACCACTAGACATAATCCAGTCATTGATGTACTTTGGTCGAGAAATCCCCCTATTTATTGGTTGTCTCTTCTTCCCATTATGTCTGCGTATTTCTCCCATTTTGAATGGAAAAGAGATACTTGGCTACTAATCCCCCTATTCTTATGTAATATTTTACTTGTTCTGACGACAATATAAATCTACTTGGAAATAATTAACTAATCCTGCTGTGATTGTATTGTATATGAACAACACTTAGTGTCCTGCATTGCACCTTGTGAAAAATACATGGTGTGGTGTAACGCACTTGTGTTTTGCTCCTTTTTATGAGAAATTGAAGAAGAGGTCACTCCCAACAACCATCAAATTTTCCCGTACAATTGCTTTATTTTCCTCCATCCAACACATATACATTACTTGAGTTTCTAATTTCTTTCATAATTCTTTTACCTATATCTTCCTTATTTACTTCACAACCATCTGAATGAAATAGGACATCATATCCTTAGGCACACATTTGGATAACACTTAAGAGATTATGTTTAAGACCATCAATGTAGTACATTTTGAGATTTGGTCTTTCCCTTGTCCAACATAATTTTCCCTTTTCCCATTAGTATTTATGAAGCATTATCGCCAAAAGAAACATTACCTTCTCTATATTCACTCAAAGATACAAACTTAATTTTTTTTCTTGTCAATTTCTTTGAATAAACACCGTCAATGTGCCACTATTTTCCTTGATTTTGAGGATATAGTAAAAATCCACACTCTTCTAAATTATTAGGTTTATTCTTCCATACCTTTGTGAACTCTTCTTTCCTATCTTGCTTATTAGAACTTATAATCTTTCCTCTACATTAATTTTCCTTATACCCAAATATATTTAATATATAACACTCAGTTTCATCCAATATAGGAGAAAATGCATAAACATAAAATTTTCTTTATCTAAGCATTGAGGACTAATTAGATATAACCTTTTCATTTCTCGAATATCTATATGCTCTATAATTTACAACATTATGACCAAAGTTATGACATGAAAACAAATATCCATGAATGATATTTTGGTACCTTTGTGTGAAGAGTATTATTAAAGAGAATGATCATTGAGACTTGCTTTGCTTGCCATCTTGAGGAGGTTCAAGTTTCTATTGCTTGCTTGCTCCATTGGTATTTTTTAGGGTGGTCTCATTTTGGTTATACTAGTTGTTGTGAAACCATCCCCAAAAATATAAGAAAAGAGATATCAATGCCTTAGAAATAAGCCACTTCGAGAGGGCAACCTCCAATACATTACATGAATGAACAATTCTTGGATGATACAAATTACAAAACCTCCTTTCTATATATAGGAGTCCATGGGGCCACATTTTAATCCTAGTGGGGCCACAATGTAATCCTAGCCGACCTAACAATAATAATTTAAGGGCACAATAATAACAATATGGGGGTTACAGGGGTACAATAATAACAATAAGGGGGTTACACTAACAACAATAAGGGACCATACTAGTAATATAGGGACCTAACATTCCCCTTTCCTTCAAAAAAGTGTTGTCCTCAATGCTTGAGTAGCTCTGGGCGCTTCTGTATAAAATTCTCATCCTCCCATGTAGAATCTTTAGTGGGTAAGTTCTTCAACTTGATGAGATACTCTAAAATTGATTGATTTCGTAGCTGTCGAGTTCTTGTTTCCATGACCACTTCAGGTTCCAATATGAATTTTCTTTCCTCATCAAGTTCTGGAAATATTGTTTGAACAGGAATATTTTCACCTATAACCTTCTTTAAGCATGAAACATGGAAAACTGGATGCACTCATGAAAATGCAGGAAGCTCCAATTTGTATGCCATAGCACCAATCTTTTGCAACACCTTGTAAGGACCATAGTACTTTGGTGATAATTAATTATCCTTATTAGCTTCCTTGAGGGACATTTGTATGTATGGTGGTAGCCATAAAAATACCCAGTCTCCTACATCAAAAATTCTCTCGCTGCAATGTTGATCTGCTTATTGTTTCATTCGATTTTGTGCCAAATCCAGGTTATCCTTTAAGAGTTGGAGAACTTCTTTTTGATGCTCAATGTGATCTTCCACTGCTTGAACCTTCAAATTTTCTCTTAAATATGATGTGATGGATGGTGGATGATATCCATAAAGTGCCATAAATGGGGTCATTTTTTCTGTAGTATGGAAGGAAGTGTTATACCACCATTCAGCGAGAGATAACCACTTGACCCATTGTGCTTGTTTATCAGATACAAAACAATGAAGATATCCTTCCAAACATTTATTTACTATCTCAGTTTGACCATCAGATTGAGGATGATAAGATGAGCTATGAGCTAATTGAGTACCCAAACAAGAAAATAACTCCGTCCAAAAATTTCCAGTAAAAATGGGATCTCTGTCGCTCACAATAACCCTTGGGCTTCCATGTAGCTTTTGAATTCTGTCCATAAATGTAGTAGCAACTGTACTTGCTTTAAATGGATGAGATAAAGCACAAAGGTGTGCATACTTGGTAAGTCTATCAACTACCACCATGATGACACTCTTTCCTTCGGACTTAGGTAAACCTGTGATAAAATCCATTGAAATCTCCTCCCAACTTTGACTTGGAATGGATAAAGGTTGTAGAAGACCCGGGGTCTTAATTGTCTCAACTTTATTCTGCTGGCAAACCAAACATTCTGCCACAAAATTTTGAATATCAGATTTAAGGCCATCCCAAAAAAATTATTTCTTCACCCTATGGTATGTTTTTAAAAATCCCGAGTGTCCTCCTAAAGGAGAAGTGTGCAATTCCAAAATAATCTTTTGTTTTAGTTTGGAATTATAACAAAGATATAAGTGATCTTTGTACCATAAGGAGTCATTTTTCCAACTAAATGTATCAGATGTACTAGGATCTTGTTGCAAATTTTGAGTGAGTGTCCACACTTCTTCTTCCTTCTTCCATTCATCCCTTGCTTCGGTTATCCAATATGGTTGGATAATAGATATGACACAAAGCAATGCTTCCACCTCTTCATTCTTTCTTGAGATTGCATCTGCAACAACATTTAGCTTCCATTTTTTGTAGATTATTTCAAAGTCATAACCCAACATCTTTGTGACCCATTTTTGCTGCTCTTCTGAAGATAGTCTTTGTTCCAAAAAGTGTTTAAGACTATCATGATCAGTTTTTACCTTGAAGTGTCTTCCCATTAGGTAAGTTCACCATTTCTTTAGTGCATATAGTATTGCTAACATTTCCTTCTCATAAATAGGTTTCTGTAAATACTTTCCTTTGATTGGACGACTTTCAAAAGCAATGGGTCTTCCTTCCTGCATTAAAACTACACCAATTCCATTTCCTGAGGCATCACATTCCACAATAAAGGTTTTTGTGAAGTCTGGCGTAGCTAGGACCGGTGCTAGGCACATTGCTTCTTTAAGATGTTCAAAGGCCTTAGTTGCTTCAGGAGTCCATGAAAATGCATCTTTCTTTAATAATGTTGTTAGAGGTGCTGCTATTCTCCCATAATTCTTAACAAACTTGCGATAATACCCTGTTAACCCGAGAAATCCTCGCAACTGCTTTATGGTTGTGGGGACTTTCCATTCCTTAATGGCTTTAATTTTGTTAGGGTCTACCTTAACACCCTCATGAGATACAATATGACCTAGATATTCCACCTCTTGCACTCCAAAGAAAAATTTGGATGTTTTTGTAGATAATTGTTTCTCTTGCAATACTTTGAGTACCCTGTCAACATGTTGAACATGATCCTTCCAAGACCTGCTATAGATTAGTATATCATCAAAAAATACTAGAAAAAATTTTCTAAGGAAGGGTTTGAAAATAGAATTCATCAACCCTTGAAATGTAGAAGGTGCATTGGTAAGGCCAAAAGGCATGACCAAAAATTCATAATGATCCTCATGAGTTCGAAATGCTGTTTTCGGAATATCTTTAGACTTCATTCGAATTTGATGATATCCTGAACGAAGATCCAACTTGGTTATATAAATTGCTCCATGTAATTCATCCAGTAATTCATCAATCACAGGAATGGGAAATTTATGTTTAATGGTGAGCTTATTAATCTCCATATAATTCGGACACATGCGCCATGATTCATCCTTCTTGTGTACCAATACTATAGGAGCAGAGAAAGAACTTTGACTAGGTTGAATTATACCAACCTCTAACATTTCTGCAATCATACGTTCAATTTCGCTCTTTTGGACATAAGGATATCTATAAGGCCTGATGTTTGGAGGAACACTTCCTGGAATCAAATGAATAGCATGATCATGATCACGAATGGTTGGGAGTCCTTTGGGAGTTTCAAACACCTTGGAATGATTGTCCAAGACTTTTTGGAGATCTGAAGAAATAAATGATTTTGATGTTGGAAATTCTAGTGAGCATAATTGTGCAATTACGCCTCGTTGTTCTTTCTTTAGAATCTTTGTCATGACATTAGAGCTTATTATCTTTCCTGGCTTCCCTGCAATACCTTGTAATTCGACTTCCTTTCCTTCTGAGAAAAATTTAAAGAAAAGTTCTTGAAAATTAAAAGCTACCATCCCCAAAGATTGTAACCATTGTACTCCTAGTACAACATCAACACCTCCCATAGGAATGGAAAGCATTGGACTATTCAATACATATTCCCCCATGGTTAGCTTGATATTATGGCATTTTCTAGATAAATTTATAGTTCCTCCATTTGCAACCATCACTTGACATTCTGGTGTTGAGTATAGGAAATAATTCAATTCCTTGGCTACCTTACAATGAATAAAATTATGGGTACTACCTAAATCAATCAACACTAACAATGTTACCGATGAAATAGGTAACCGCACTGTTACCTACTTTTTTTTGGTAGCATAAAAAGCACCCGATTTTGAAAAGTGGTGATGCAGAATCACCTCTTTTTTTTTTAGCACATTTTTGACACTCTAATATTTTTATTTATGAAGTATAAATATTTGTTTTAAAATGTTAGTGATTTTCATGCTAATTTTGAAACGTATTGATGCAGCATCAACTTTTTTTTTTTTAGAGCGGTGATTTTCATGCTAATTTTGAAACGTATTGATGCAGCATCAACCTTTTTTTTTTAAAGTGGTGATTTTCATGTTGGTAATAAAACACAAAACTTTTATATATATATATATATATATATATATATATATATATATATATATATATATATATATATATATATATATATATATAACAATATAAAAAACCAATAAATGTAAAAGAAAAACAAAAAATTAAGTCATAAAAATAAAAAATTTAAACAAAAATAAATAAATAAAACCAGAAAAAAACAAAAATATTCAAAAATTATATCAAAAGAAATGATAAAATTTGAAAAAAAAACACATAATTTAAAGAAAAAAACAAAAATTAACCAAAAAAATTAAAAAAAAAACATCAAAAACATTTTTTTCTAAGTTATTAAAAAAAACCATATAATTAAAAAAAAAAATTAAATAGAAAATTTAAAAATAATTTAAATTACAAAATTAAAATTTAGATAAAAAAATAAAATACAAAAAAGAAAAAATTAAATTTAAAAATTTAAATTAAAAAAATAATAATAAGAAGAAAACAAAAATACAAATTTTAAAATTAACAAAAAAAACAAATTTAAAAAAAAAAAAAAAACAAAATTTAAAATTGAAAAAGAAAATTAAAATAAAAGAATTCTAATAAAAAAAACTATCATTAAAAAACAAAAAAAATGAAAAAAACCACATGCAAATAATTAAAAAACAAATATCCCTAAATTTGCTGTTTTTTTTTAAATGAAAAAATTTATAAATTTTAAAAATGAAAAACCAAATAAACTAAAAGATTTTTAAAAAAAATTAAATTAAATTAAAATTTAATAAATTTAATGAATAACTTTTTAAATTTTAAAAAATAATTAATCTAAAATATTAAATTAAAAAAAAAAAACAAAACAAAACAAAAAATATTAAAACAAACTAAATTTAAAATAAAAAAATTTGAATTAAAAAATAATAATTTTAAATTTTTGGAATTTAAAAAAAAAAATTTAAAAAAATTAAAAAAAAATATATATATATATTAAAAATTACAAAAAATAAATTAAAAAAAAGAATTTTTTGATCGTGGTGGCGTTGCCAGTTAGCCTCCCGCCACCTGGGCGGGAGGCCGATTCCGAGAATCGCCCTCCCGCGGCGAGAGGCCAATTCCGGGAATCGCCCTCCCGTGGCAGGAGGCTGATTCTGGGAATCACCCTCCTGCCACAGGAGGCCGATTCCAAGAATCACCCTCCTGCCACGGGAGGCCGATTCCGGGAATCACCCTCCCGCAGCGAGAGGCCGATTCCGGGAATCGCCCTCCCGCGGCGAGAGGCCGATTCCGAGAATCGCCCTTAGGCCGATTCCAGGAATTTCCCTCTCGCAGCGAGAGGCCGATTTCGGGAATCACCCTCTGGCCGATTCCAGGAATCGCCCTTTGGCTGATTCCAAGAATCGTCCTCCCGTGGCGGGAGGCCGATTCCGGGAATCGCCCTGAGGCCGATTCTGGCAATCGCCCTCCCGCCGCCTTGAGGCCGATGGAATCGGCCTCAAGGAGATTCGCGGAATCGGCCTCTCACTGTGGGAGGGCGATTCTCGGAATCGGCCTCAGGGCGATTCCCGAAATCGGCTTCGTTTTTTCAAGGACCGAAATTGGTCTCCTGCCCGAAGGCAATTCTCGGAGATCGGCCTCATGTGGCTGACCTCCTCGCCTTGGGTCACTACAGGCGGGAGTCGATCTTCGCCACCACCGTCAAAAAATTCTTTTTATTTTTTTTTATTTTTTATTTTTTTATTTTTCAATATATATTTTTTTAATTTTTTTGCTAATTTTTTTTTTTATTTCAATTTTTATATTTTAAGTTAATTTTTTGTTTTATTTATTTATTTATTTTTTTAATAATTAATTTAGCATTCATTTTTTTGTTTTTAATTTTTTTTTCCTAAATTTTGTTAATAATTTTTATTAAATTTGTATTTTTCTGTTATTTAATTGATTTTTATTTTTATTTTTTCATATATATTTTTTTATTATTAAATTTTATGTTTAGTTTTTTCATTTAATTTTTTAAAATTTGCAAATCTAAATTTCTAATATTTTATTTATTTATTTGTTGAATTTAAATATTTTTATTATTATTTTTTATTACATAAAATTTTATATATTTTTTATTTCAATTAAAATTGTATTTAAAATTAGATTTTTTTTAAAGTTAAACTTAATATTTTCAAATTAATTTGCTTTTTATTTTATTTTTTATTTAATATTTTTTTTCAATTTTTTAATTTTAATTGATTTTTAAAGTTTTTTAACTTTTTATTTTAACAATGTTTTTTTTTCTTTTTTTCTTTTTTTTTTTTAAATTTAATTTTTATTTCAAAATTTATTTGTTAATTCATTTATTTATTAAAATTTAATATTTTTTTTTAATTTAATTTTAATAAAATCTAATATATATATTTTTAAGTTAAGTTCATATGTTTATATATATATTTTATTTTTTATAATTTAAATTTAATATATTTTTTAAAATCTATTTGTTTTTTTAATATATATTTCTTTAAATTTAATATTTTTATTGTATTTTTTTTCATTTTTTTTTAATTAATTTTTCATTTTTTTATTTTTAATTTCAATAATGTTTTTTTGGTTTTTTGAATTTTTATTTCAAAGTTTTAAATTTATTAAAATTTAATATATTTCTTTAAATTTAATTTTTTATTTTAAAATTTAATTTTTTATTTTTAATTTAATAAACATTTTCTTTTTCTTTTTTAAATTTAATATATATATATATATATATATATATATATATATATATATTAATTTCTTTCTTTTTTTAACTTGTTTTTCTTTTTAATTTAATATTTTTATTTTGTTTTTTATTTTTTTTTATTTTTTTCTATATATTTTGAAATTTTAATCTTTAAATTTTTTTAATTTTTTAATTTTTTAATTTTTTCTTAAATTTTAGGTTTTTTTTAATGTTTGAATTAAAATTTTTATTTTGTTTTTATTTTTATTTTTTTATTCCTATATATTTTTAAATTTTAAGCTTTCAAATGTTTTAATTTTTTTAATTTATTTTTTTCTTAAATTTTAGGTTTTTTTTAATGTTTGAATTTTAAAAATTAAAAAATGTTATTTCTATTTTTAAAAATGTCAAAAATATGACTTTTTTTTTTTTTTTTTTGGTTATTCCAGTGTTAACTAGTTTTGTTTTGAGGGTGTTTTTTCAATCCTTTTTTCAAGAAACAATTTTTTTTTTAGCATAATTTTATAAAATGTTGAAATTTGACCTTCAAAAAAAACCAAGTGCGTTCTGGAATACACTTTTTTTGTTTTTGGGGTGTTTTTTCATGTTTTTTGAGTCTTTTTGGGCTAGAGTTCCCGTTTTGAGGTCAGGTTACCTATTTCATCGGTAATAGTGTTCACTATTACCTTTTTCTTCTTGATATGTCCTATCTTGAGAGTTTGAGGAGTGGTAATTCCTGCCAATGCATTACACGATATGGTCGGACTCATTTCTTCCTCTTCTAGGGTTGGTTGGTGGTGTATATCCTCTTCTTTTGAAGATTCTTGTTCATTTTCTTCTTCCTCTTCACAATATATGTAAAATAATTTCTTCTCAGCACACTTATGACCTTTAGTGTATTTGCTATCACAACTGTAGCAAAGCCCTTTTGCTCTTTTTTCTTCCAATTGTTGTGGTGTCAACCTTGTAGGTTGTGCAAATCTAGGAATAGCAACACTTCCCTCTTTATAGAAGTGAGTGGTAGGATTCCTTGTCACCATAATTTTACATTCAATTTTTCTGGCCAACCTGAATGCTTTCTCCAATGAATCAGGTTCCAAAACGCGAACTTCGTGTTGGATGTTATCCTTTAAAGTACCTATGAAGAGATCAATCTTTTGTTCCTTTGAAATATCAGTTACCCTTATATTCAATTTTTGGAAGTCCTCAATGTGCTCCCCCACTAAACCCTTTTGTTTGAGATTTATCAATTGGCTAAAGAAGGTGTTGCTCTTTGTATCCTCATAATGTGCTATCATTTCCTCCGTAAAAATTGACCAAGTGACAATTTTTTACGGGAGCAAAGCCATCGATACCATACAAATGTATTTTTTTCTAAATGTAAAGTTGCAATGCGTACCTTTTGTGTGTTTTGTACATTATTGAGATCAAAATATTGCTCCATCTGTAGTATCCATGTTACAGGATCCTTTCCATCAAACTTCCTCATATCCATTTTTGGAATATGGTGGTTCTTCCCTCCAACATTAGAGTTTATGAAATCATGATTAACATTTATTTTGTTCTCATCATGAGTTTCCACTACTATCTTTTCACCATTAGGAAACATTTCTTGTATCAACTTTGCCAAACCTTCGATGTCTACTTTTAGATCCTTCTTCATGTTTTCCATGTCGTCTTTCATTTTTTCATCCATCTTAGCTTCCATGCCATCCATCTTAGCTTCAAAACCATTCATCTTAGCTTCCACGCCTTTCTTCAAACCATCCATCTTAGTTTCCATGCCTTTCTTCAAAACTTCCATTTCATTTTTTGTTGTTCTTTGCGAGAGTGAAATTTGTTGCACTTGCTCTTGTAATTTTGATATGTCATGTTGCCAGTATTCGCCTTCATGAGTCATAGTAGATCCTTCTAAAGGCTTAATGGGTGTTGAATTCTTTTTAGGGGCCACTTTAGAATCCAATACTAATGTCTATTCTACAATATGCCCTTGGAATCAATTCAACTTGATTCCTCAAACAAGACTTATGCAATTCGGAAAAAAAATACACACCTTTTACTTGTTTTTGAGGAGCTCAATATTGAAATTGAATTATATCTATAATTGTAGATCCTAAATATCTAAAATTCAACGTTGTAGTATCCCTCTGAAGCTTCTTTCAAATTCCACAGGTCTGATCTGATTTGGATTCTTTAAGGAAAAGTTATGTCCAATCTCCCACAATGACCCAATTTTGGACTAGTTCAGTAGAGTGAAATTGTATGACTTGCCACATGTCATTGTTTCCTCCTTTGGCTCTGAAATTAATAGACAGAAAACTACAGTATGTGTACTTGTGGCCACTTTTTACAGCATTCAAATCCAATGCTCAGAGAGAGAGCTATGAATATTTTCCCACGATCACCTCTTTGAGATGAAATTCAGAAGCTTGAAACATCCCTAACTTCCACAGATCATATCTCCGAAAATATTGTGAAACAACATCTGACATTTTTCAATGATGTTCCTCAGGATTTCGGCTTCGCACTCTAAAAATTTTAGATTCTGAACCATCGTAGAAAAAAATTTATAGTGGAAATTCCACGATGACCTGTTTGGAGTAGCAAAACCCTAGAATCCCAAAGCTCTGATACCAAATGTTGTAAAACCAGCTCCAAAAATAGAAGAAAAGAGATATCAATGCCTTATAAATAAGACACTTCGAGGGGGCAACCTCCAATACATTACATGAATGAAAAATTCTTGGATGATACAAATTACAAAACCTCCTTTCTATATATAGGAGTCCATGGGGCCACATTGTAGTCCTAGTGGGGCCACAATGTAATCCTAGCCGACCTAATAATAATAATTTTAGGGCACAATAATAACAATATGGGGGTTACAGGGGTACAATAATAACAATAATGGGGTTACACTAACAACAATAAGGGACTATACTAGTAATATAGGGACCTAACACTAGTATTTGGATTCATTTCTCGCTTTGTTAAATTGATTTCTTGGTCCTTTTATCACATTAGCATGGCTCTTAGGTTCTTTTGTTCTTGATATGTTAGATCTTTATTATTTTTTGATAGTTTTGTAGCCGCTACAACAACACCCAAAATTTTTAGCTTGTATATATAAATTTTAGGTCCCCCTTTGCTTTCAAGCTTTTAATGGGTATTCCTTTGGCTTGAACTAGTCATGATACTTGAACAAATCGACTATAATAAAGGTTATAATTATGTATATTTTCATGATTCACATTTCCTATGCTTGCCTATATTGCTTCATCCTCATTATTAGGGTTTATGGCATATCAAATCAATCAATTTGTAAAATATTTATCAACCTTGTTCTTGCATTCATGGTTTATATAGGTGAAGGGTATTCTCTTTATAAGAATCTATCAATACTATACTTATGTGTTCCTTTGTATCTATAGGGTCTGGATGAGACTGAAATCAGACTAGAAGGCTTACTACCACTCGAAGAAACTCTTAATGGGAAGAAAATACTATTAGGTTAGCGGATTAAAAGATATATTATGTCCCACTAACAATTCAACGATGGCATATTGCTACAGAGATCAACTTGGCTTCATCCATGCTTGAGTTTATAGGTGGAAATGAGTTTGGAGTTTCCCACACTTGAAATTTTCTCAAATATTTTTCCTTATGATGTCCTAAAATTTTACTTCTCCTTTGACTCCTTTCTAATCACATCACATCTTTGCAAGCTATCTATAAGGCTTGGAGCATCTTGTGCCTTTGGTTACAACTCATAATTACAACTTGTAGCGATACCCCACCTATCCTCTAGATTTTTTATTTGCGACCAAGACTATATAAATTCCCCCAAGTTGCAAATAACAACTTCAGTGCCTAATGAATTTTTGAATACTTTTTAGATTTGTGAGTTGCAACTTTCCATTCCCCTCATCACAAGCTTGAAACATGATCTAGACTTTTCCATTTTAATTAATCCACTTGAAATTCTCCACTGCGACTTCCTCACACATGTGCTTTGATTATATAATGAAAATTCCCCCTCTCATTTCATTGGGCACATTAGTCTTGGACAAGCGAGCCATTGCTTCAACTAGAGACTATGATTGAAACTTAGTCATATCACTTGCTAATCATTTCATTTATCTCATTCTTAAGGCATCAAATTTTTTCTACTACCATCTACCCTTGAATACTTATACCCTTAGAAAAATTTATCTTATTCATATTTATTCCCAGCTATGAAATGAATCCTCATTCTCTCTCCCTTAATGATCCAAATCGTGCTCTTGTATATGCATTTTGATCCCTATGTGATTCTCAGATTTGGCACTCATTATCTCAAACCCTCACATATTTCTCTTTGGTGGTGTATTGTTTGCATAAATTCAAGGTTTTTTTTTCCTGGCTCTCGTATCATTGATTAATTGATTTTGTATTTTATATATGAATCAAAGCCTCATATATCCTTCAATCCTCACAATACTCATTCTAAGAGCCTGTTCACAAGTTAAAATCTCACTGACCACTTAGAATATTTTCACCCAATCACATAGTGTAATTTGAGTTTTCATACATCTCCATTCGATCCTTGAATACACGAATTTTCACATTAGAGAATACTCTTCCACCTAAGTCGCAAATAAGATTTTGAGTGGATACTCTTAGATCCTTTGAAATCTATAAATGCGATTGGTGACTTGTATAGGAGGCACCACTTGTTGAAGTTGCAAGTCTCATATCCAAGCCTAATTGACACTAAGTTATCAATTTGTGACTTGTATGAGTGTTCTCTATCACTTAAGTCATGAGTCACACATATAAGCATCGTTAATACTAGAGATTTGATCTGCGAGTGTGTTGGACTCTTGATTTGAAATTAAGCTAGGATTTATATCTGCGGCTAGACCATCCTTATCCACCGCTAATGCGATTTTTTATTTGTATGGGTGTATTAACATAATGGTCGTATTTATGAGGCATTGGATCTATTTCATAAAATTCTTGAGTGACATTTTATCTCCTAGATAACAACCATTGCAAGTTGTGCACATAATGGTGTTCCAAATGATCTTCCTCAAAACACTTGAGTGAAGTGTGGTTTCATGGAAAAATTTTATTGCATGTATTTTCAAAGAACATTCAACATAAAGAAGTGTTGAATCTTTTCCAACAAATGCAGTTGATGGGATCAAAGCCATATTCAAAAACATTTTCTAATGTTCTCCTAGTATGCACAAATTTTACAACTCTAGAACATGGAAAGGAGATCCATGAAGAAATCCAACACATTGTATAAATTTCAAAGGGGAAATATATGAACATGAATAAAAAATAAATCTTATTACAAAGACCAATTTGAATCACAAATGGTGCACTATTCATGGTAAATTATATTGAAGAGTTTGAAGAAAGGATAAAACTTGTTCTCATTTTCTACAATACAGACAAATGATTTATTGGGGTGTAGATCAATGGAGAGAAAGCTCATATGATATTCTCACATGTCACTAAAAGCACGGGTGTGGTTATAACTACTTATGAAAATATCCTTCTTAGTGACTTCCATTTCCATCTTGAAAAGGATACATTGGCATTCTCGACAGACCCACAATAACTTGTACTCATCAAAACAAACACAGATCACAATTATAGTTCAATAGTCTATACAAGATCATAATTCCCTAAAACAATATTTTTCCATCTAAGGTATATGCCTTGGATATGTCTCATAGACCCTAACAATGCATCAGTGGACATTCAACTTCCAAAGGGTTACAAAAAGAGTTGTCCCTTGTTTCGTTATTTCTATCAGTTGCTTCAAGGTTGAGTAAGTCCATGTTAGAAGCTAAGGGGGAAAGATTTATAATAAGGATTGAGATTGGAGGTAATGAATCACTCATGCATATATTATTTTTAGATGATGTACTTTTATTTTGTTATATATGAATAGAGGGGGAAATATTTTATAAGAAGACACTTCAAATTTATAATAAGAAGATTGATATAAAAATTAATTTTGATAAATCTGCAATGGTCCTGTTGATGGCTCAAAATGACCATTCAACATTATAAGGGAAACCACCTTTTAGAGAACTTAAAACAACCCCTTTTCCATTTGGAATGGTGGTTCTAACTGGTTAAACTAGGTCAAGTTACCTTCTCTCTATCTCTATCAGCTTAAAGTATACCTTTTTATTACCAATAGAGAAGAGAAATCAAATCATCCCTCTTGCTGAGCTTGGGAAAGAAAGTGATATTTAAGCTGATTTAGGGCTCAACCAAGCCACAAAAAAAATTTTCCTCTTTGATAAGAGGACTTCTGGAAATGAAATGATTAATCTAAATGAAAACTAATCCTATAAGGAAAGCAAAAGGAAAGAGAGCCTAAGACCATTTCAATTAGGAAGATGTAGATCTAATCCAACCGAGAGAAAATTAATTAAATGATTGAGATTTTAATATGCATGGTTTTAGGTGAATATCTGGCTAATGAAATAGATTTTCTATATTATATTATAATTACCAAAAAAATCTTTATTCAAATACCTATTAATGATGAATGATTAACCAATAACATCAGGAAATAGTTCACTTAATGTCAATAGTGATTAAATCGAATTTAGATAGCAGATTTCCGAGTAAATAGTTACTCAAAAATATGGTTTGAGTATAAGAGAAAAAGATAAAATTAACAACAAATCTACGAAGCTAATTAACTATATAGCTAATTCAAAAGACCTTCATCTTCACATTAAACAATAGTGATCAAGATGAAAAACATTTTACACAGGTATGCAATTAAAAATATGAAAATTGTATTAAAAATAATAGTATTTAAAATACAAATTGATTAAAACTTGGTCTCTTACTATGTTCCTTGATTTGATCTCCAACAATATTTCTCAAATCATAAGCCTCACCATTAAAAGAAAAAACTGCAATAGTGCAAGCTCTACTCCCAATATAAAGTCTAGAATTGAAAAAGACAAATCTCAATAACCAAGATCTGAGTTTTCCCCCTCATCTACAACTACAAATCCCTTACAATAGTGCTTCAAAATTCATTTGGTGTAGAGAAGAAGAACCCTTTTCTCATGCTCTAAAATTAATATTTATAATTACAAAATGAAAATCCAAAATGAGAGAATTGTTGGAGAGTAAATTTGTTCCAATCAATTTGATTGGCCAAAATTTTATTTCCACTTTTGTTGGAGCAATTCTATTGATCAAAATATTTTCTTCCTCATCTCCTAAACTACTTTCTTGCCACAACTAATTGAAATTCATAAATTAAAACACATTTGATGAACAAAATAGAAAACAAAAGCTCATTCACAACAACTTGTTAAAAAATTAAAAATAAATTAAAATCCAAACAAAATTCAAGATGTGATTGCTTCTATTGGGTCTGATTTTATTTTGAGTAATGATGAAGAGGAATTAGTAATAACAATTTTTCAAAACCAATAAAATTTTCCCAAATCAACATAAAAGATTAATTTTTGCATCAAATTCATCACTTTTCCTTCCGTTGGGTTTCTCGGTCATTAAATGATGATATTTTTCTAAAATTAAACAACCCAGATTATTCTCCTCTGTCTTAGCTTTCCAACGAGCTATTGCAAGTTCATTTGGTTGAATAAAGCAAGGCAAGGAATTGAACCAATGACTTCACATCAAGGAGTGCCTTGACAAAGCACCCGATCACCATCAATCCAAGACCCCATGGACATGACCACAAATGATTAAATAAACAAATTAATTAAGCTAATTAAATTATATACAAAAAATAAATTAGATTTAAAATTTCAATTACATTTTAATTTAATTAAACTAACACTGATATTAAACAAAACATACAAAAATTATTTAAAATTTAATTTAATTTAAATATTAATTAAATTTAAAACAAAATATAATGCCAAACATATTACATTGACCAATAAAATTTTATACCGAACCTTAACAAATCCATTACCAATCCTTTATGATTAAATGTATAATATATTAAACCAAACCCTCATGCATTATGACAAACCATCGAAGTATTGGGCAATAGAAGATATCATATATTGGAAAATATATATATCATAAGTTTTTTAACGTGTTGTTCCGATATCAAGGATCCAAAAGTCTTGAGTTACATTGGGCATTAGAAGAGAGAGACTTAAACAATATCAAAGGAGAGAGAGTAAACTATATCAGAGGTTTTGAATTCAGGGAGATATATTGTAATTTTTTTTAACGTGTGCCTCCGATATCCAACATTTTCCTATATGAATTATGTGTTGAGGTATTGTTGGAGTGAGATATATAAGGTGAAGGGGAGCCCACATAGAGTGGGTCCCTTCCAAAATAAACTACAACCACTTGGTATTAAAAATATCACAAAATGAACTAAAACCACTTGGTATTAAAAATTATCAAACTTAGGAGGTGTTTCATTTACAAACCATGTAACAAATGAGATGAAATGAGAACCAATTGAAAGCTTGCGAAAATTTGAACTCAGTGGAGCAATCTTAATAGAAATCCAAAGAAAATAAAAATCTGGAAAAATTGTAGGACACTTAACAAAAATAAAATGTTAAAAGGAGATTTAGACAGAAAATTATGGAAAGGGTCCTCATTATTTGAAATAAATAAGTAAAAAATGGGGGGTTGAGTTTTCACCTCAAAAATGACGACACACGGGGAAGAACCAATTATCTCTGGTTAAATATAATGAACTTCGCTTTATCCAAATGAAGAATTCTATTGAACTGTCAAAAAATAAAATATTTGTAAGGGTCCCACATAAATGAATTAAGTAATATAAGCTTGAAAAGATAAGTACTCAATACAAACTGAGTTTAGAATCCTGAATCCAAATTCTGGGAATAAAATATTTTAAGATTACCTTGTATGAAAAATAGAAGAAGGTACAGATAGGAGTTTTTTGATAAAGCATATATCTATCGATATGAATGGTCTCTAACATCACTTCACTGTCAGCGAGCCTGAACAGTACTCCAAAGTAGTTTTCTTTTATGCCATACAAGCATGGCCCCACTGCCAGTGATCGTCCATAGCCTCGACGAGTTTATTTATATTTCCCATGCTTCCTCTTTTGATCACCCTTTTGCTAAGCTCATTTGCAAAATTTTGTTTATGATGTACTTGAGTGAAAGAGGTGGGATGGTAAAAGAGACTTAAACAAATGAATATAATACTTCCATAATGTTGACTCCAAATTATTTTCCTACGACTATCAATTAGAGGATTTTATATGAAGTTGAGGGATGGGATGGATCCATTGAGTTAAACTCAAGTTAGTTCTTTCCTTGAAAAGGTGAACTATATCACTTAGAAAGGATGTGTGTTCATCCATCAAAAATATTTAAAACAAGAGGGATTTGTGATTCCTTAAATATATACCTTTAATAATAAATGAAATTCATTCAATACAAAGAGTAAAAATTTTCTGTATATGCCAACCAATGTTGGGTGAGGAAAAGGCTTTCCATATAAATTTTAATGGAGTCACCAAAATAAAACTAAAACCAATAAAAAAAAGGAAAAATAAATTCAAACAAAAGTGAAAGAGGAAAGGAAATTTCAAAAATGTCAAATGAAGAAAAAGAAAAGATGAAAGAAAATCCCAAATCCAGTTTAGCTTATTTGATGAGGATCATTGCTGCTTCTCCCAAGAACTTGAAATCACACAAAAAAAAGGAGAATGAGTGCCAAATATGAGCTGATAGGGGTGTGAAAGTAACTCATGGATACCTATAAAACAAATTTTAAGATCAACAAAAAGAAAAAAACAAGGCTGAAACAAAATGTAAAAAAATAGAAAAGGATGAAAGTGGGTATATGAAACTTACCATTGGATAATTTTCATTTAAAATTTTACCTAAAGGATGTTGATTTTATTCAATGAAATATAACCTCTTCTTTTGATCAAAAATAAAATACATAAAGAAGTTGCTTTCAATGTAGCTTTCATTGGCCCAAAATGTTAAGTCCCTATATTAATAATGTAGTCCATTATTATGTTAGTGTAGCCCCCCTTATTGTTATTTTTGTACCCCTATAACCCCCATATTGTTATTATTGTGCCCTTACATTATTATTGTTAGGTCGGCTAGGATTACATTGTGGCCCCACTAGGATTACGTTGTGGCCCCATGGATTCCTATATATAGAAAGGAGGTTTTGTCATTTGTATCATCCAAGAATTGTTCATTCATGTAATGTATTGGAGGTTGCCCCCTCGAAGTGGCTTATTTCTAAGGCGTTGATATCTCTTTTCTTCTATTTTTGGAGTTGGTTTCACAACATTTGGTATCAGAGCTTTGGATTCTAGGGTTTTTGCTGCTCCAAACCGAGCATCATGGAATTTTAGCTATAATTTTTTTTCTACGAAGGTTCAGAATCTGAAATTTTTAGAGTGCGAAGCCGAAATACTAAGGAACATCGTCGCAAAATTTTAGAGCTTGTTTGACAACATTTTCAGAGATATGATCTGTGGAAGTTAGGGCTTTTTGCAGGCTCCTGAATTTAACCTAAACAGGTCATTGCGACATTTGCGCTATAAATTTTTTTCTATTAAGTTTCCAAAGCTGAAATATTTAGAGAGAAAATCTGAAATCCTAAGGAACATCATCGCAAAATTTCAGAGCATGGTTCGAAATATTTTGCGGAGATATGAGTTGTGGAAGTTAGGTCTTTTTCAGGCTCCCGAATTTCATTTCAAAGAGGTTACCATGGGAAAATATTAATAACTCTCTCTCTGATCATCGGATTGGAATGTTGTAAAAAGTGGCTGCAAGTACACAGACTTTAGTTTCTTTTCTATCAATTTCAGAGCTAAATGAGGAAACAATGACACGTGGAAAGTCGTACAAGTTCGCTCTACTGAACCAGTCCATAATTGGGTCATTGTGGGAGACTGGACATAAATTTTTTTTGAAGAATCCAAATCAAGTCAAACCTGTGGCATTTGAAAGAAGCTTTAGAGGGATACTACAAGGCCAAATTTCAGATATTGAGGATCTACAATTACAGAGATAATTCAATTTCAATATAGAGCTCCTCAAAAGCAAGTAAAAGGTGTGTATATTTTTTCCCCAAATTGCATAAGTCTTGTTTAAAGAATCAAGTTGAATTGATTCCAAGGACATATTGTAGAATATATATCAGTATTAGATTCTAAAATGGCCCCTAAAAAGAATTCCATACCCATTAAGCCCTCAAAAATCTATACAATGATGCATGAAGAGGAAGAATTGCAGTATGAGATATCAATATTATGGTACCAAGTGAAACAAATTTTGATCTTATGAAGAGCAACCGAAGATGACATAGATGGTTTAAAAGAAGAATTGGAAGATAAGTTGGATGGTTTGAAGGATCAAATAATAGCTAATATGGATGATAAATTAGTGGAAGATCACATTGAGCATCAACAACAAGTTCTCCAACTCTCAAAGAATAACCTAAATTTTGTGCAGAATCTAATGAAACAACAAGAATATCAACATCACATCGAAAGAAGTTCTGAAGTAGTCAAAAAAATAAGAAATAGACAAGTACGACCAATTTTAGAGTATCTCAGCAAGTGGAAGAACTTTCTTGTAGAAGATTCCACATGGGAGGATGAGAATTTTATACATCAGCATCAAGAAATAATCAAGCGTTGAGGACAACACTTGTTTGAAGGAGAGGCGCATGTTAAGTCCCTATATTAATAGTGTAGTACCTTATTATGTTAGTGTAGCCCCCATTATTGTTATTGTTGTACCCCTGTAACCCCCATATTGTTATTATTGTGCCCTTACATTATTATTGTTAGGTCGGCTAGGATTACATTGTGGCCCCATGGACTCCTATATATAGAAAGGAGGTTTTTTCATTTGTATCATCCAAGAATTGTTCATTCATGCAATGTATTGGAGGTTGCCCCCTCGAAGTGGCTTATTTCTAAGGCATTGATGTCTCCTTTCTTCTATTTTTGGAGCTAGTTTCACAACAAAAAATATTAACTTATTAAATCTAATTTACAACGAGAAATAAAACTAGAAAATGGTGTCGCATGTTTAAGGAATAAAAATTAAATCAAATCGATAGAAATGAGAATTACGATATTCTTATTTTATGAATTGCATTGGTGATTTTTCTTTTAATATTTCAAATTTCATATTCACTCCATGATTCTTATAAATTGTCAAGAATCAAGACCAAGTCTGATCCAGGTGGATATTGGTGGTCACCCGCCTATTCCACTTGGGGCTCCACCATTGTCTATTTCAGTTTTTCAGTTTCGGCACAGTTTACTATTTTTAGCAGTTTTTCGGGTCCTAAACTTCCGGAGCCGTTTTGAGGCCCTAAACGACGTTTTTTGGGAAAACGGAGGGCAACATGGGTCCATGGACCGATGTTGCCTATTCCAAATTTGTAGTCCTCGGATAGATCTTTCCAACGAGGTATGGTACGCGTCAAACGGATATCGTATGCCAAAGTTACGCCCCTGGGAAGTTGAAACACCAATTTACCCAAACGGGGCCCATAGTTTTGGCGCTTCATCTCCTAGGGTTAGGGTTTTGGCCGTTTAGGATTTCCCATTGTTTCTAAATGATAAATAGGCCCTCGAGCCTCATTGTAACACAGTTCAGAGGCCTGTAGCCACCACATCTCTTCTCAGAGATAGCTACCAGCGCCCTAGCTAGTTTTATTTCCATTGCATCTCTGTCTTTATGTTTATATGTTTATTTTGTTGTGTTCCTGCATAAATCTGGATCAGTGGTATCAGAGCGGTCCGATTTTTCTCGATCCTTCTTTGCATGTCCCCAATGAGGTCGGAGTATAAGGAGCTAGGGCTCGATCTGGTGGAACCTTTGCAAGATCAGCCTCGCAAACCTCGAATGACGCCCATGGGGGACAAAAAGAAAGATGAGGGAGCAGGAGATCCTATCAAAATATTGCTCGAGGAGGCCCTCAAAAGACAAAGGAACGTGATGATGGATAACTTTGCTTAGATCCTTCAACAGCTACCCACCGGCAGCGCATTTGCATCCAACAGCCACTCTGGAGGCACGACTCCTTTTAAGGTACAAGTAAATTTTGACATTCCCATATTTGAGGGTCAAATAGACGCAGATGCCGTAGATAGATGGTTGAATCTGTTAGAAGGATATTTCTCGGTTCATGACTTTTTAGACCGGGAAAAGATTATTTTTGCACTCCTCAAAGCTACCCCGCATGTTAAGGACTGGTGGGAAACCTATTGTGAGAACAAGGACCAGACAGAACCCTCTCTGTTCTCGGCCGTACCAACTTGGAATTCTTTCCGAGACGCCGTCAAGAAACAGTACTATCCCGTGGGGAGCTATGAGGACAAGTACATACAATGGACCACGCTGCGACAACAAAGGGATCAAGATGTGCACGAGCTGACAAATCTGTTCCATACCCTGCGCACAAAGTTGGGTATCAAAGATTCAGAGAAACATTTGGTGCTAAAGTATCGCAGTTGTCTGCACAGATACATTCAGGAGGAAATGGAGTTCCTCGACATCTCCGCGCTTGGTACGGCATACCGGTATGCTGCCAAGATTGAGCAGAAATTCAAACAGAAGAAGCGAGACTTGATCCGCAAATCAAAAGCAAGGGAAAGGTGCTTCCAAAATTACGTACTCAAAGGGACCGAGCCAAGGCATGGCGGCTAAAGACAACTCATCGAAGCCACAAGCACAGAACAACACCGCGAAGCTGAAGAAAGACACGAGAAAGTGGTGTGAGTTCCATAAGAGCTCCACTCACAACACAGGTGAGTGTCGGGCCAAGCAGTCATTGGTGGCCGAGATTAAGGCTTCTGAATCAGATGCATGTTCCAATTCTGAGTCAAAACCCGACAAGAGGAATGACAAAGGGAAGTAGATTATTGATGCGGAGCCCAATGCCACCGTTGCCACCACGAAGATCCAGAAGGAGGAACTGGAAGATCTAGAGGAGGAGCGTCTCTTCCACTCCCAGATGTGGGTAAGGTTCTCCCTACATACCATTGTCGACAATGGGAGCCAAAAGAACCTCATTGTGCGCACGCTCGTGAAGCGGTTGGGCTTGCCGAATGCATGTACCACCCACATCCATACACCATCTAGTGGCTTCACCAAGGACGAGATCTCTCCGCGTCGTACCGGGCAAGAGCCCAGCTTTCTTCCCTACAGCATCAAGCCCTTCACGGATGAGGTATTATGTGATGTTGCTCCTATTGATGTTTCGGATGTATTATTAGGACAACCATACTTATGGAAGCATCATGCTGTGTATGAGTCTCGACCTCGTGATGTTATTGTTACTTTGGGAAATAAGTTATACAGGATACCAGAGGTACCACCTCCTGCTGCTATCTCTTTGGTTACTGCAAAACAATGCAATAAGCTCATTTCCCAAACCAGGAAATTCATTTTCCTGATGATCCGCCCCCAGGGCAAGAAGAAGACTGTGGCCACGACCACCTCCAGACAGGGCTCCTCTACACAACAACAACAAATGGACAAGGTTGTGGAGGATTACGGGGACATCTTCACCTCACCCATAGGGGTTCCTCTCATGACCGTCGTGTCACAACGAATGGATCCACCCCAAAGGCGCCGCTACCTAATGGACCGATCTCATCACGCCGCGCTTGGAGAATGATGAAATCAAGACATTGGACAGCCGTTGGCAGAAAGGTCACACTGCACGGCTCCCATCGCCCGTGGGCTCGACCGTGTCAGGCTGCAAGGCATGGGGTGGGAGACTCACAGGCTGACTATCGGGCGCCGAACAAGATCACTGTCCGGAATAGGTACCCAATCCCACGGATTGATGACCTTCTGGACCAACTCAAAGGTGCAAAATATTTCAGCAAGATCGACCTGAAGTCTGGGTATCACCAGGTACCAATTGAACCCTCCGATGTGTGGAAGATTGCCTTCAAAGCCAAGGAAGGCCTTTTCGAATGGCTGGTCATGCCTTTCGGGTTGACGAATGCTCCTGCCACCTTCATGAGGATGATGGATGACATCTTACGGCCATTCACCAACTCATTTGTAGTGGTGTACTTGGATGACATTCTGATCTTCAGCCAGACTTGGGAAGAGCACCTTCACCACATCCGGCAAGTCCTCCAAACACTGCGGCAACACAAGTTGTGTGCCAATTTGGAGAAGTGCACTTTTGGCATGACCCAGGTTCAATATCTGGGATACATTATTGATGAAAGGGGGTGCATGTGGATCCAGCCAAGATCCAAGTCATTCGGGATTGGCCAGCCCCAACCACTATAACAGAGCTTCGCAGCTTTCTGGGTCTTGCTAATTTCTATCGGAGGTTCGTGTTGGGATTCTCTCATATCACTTGGCCCTTGAGTCAAGTCACCAAGGGAGGAGTGAGAGCAAAAAATTTTTCACCTCCAGATGCACTTTTATGTCACCTGGGACACCTTTGTGTTCCTTCAAGCGAGCGTGCCAAGATGATATGGGAAGCACACTACAGTCGAGTCGCTGGGCATTTCGGGGTCGAGAAAACAGTAGCAATACTACAGAAGTATTTCTATTGGCCGAACCTTCGAAAGGATGTCGAGAAGCACATCAGATCCTGCATTGCTTGTGCCATTGCCAAACCGACCATCAAGAAGCAAGGCCTATATACTCCACTACCTACCCCTAGTCGACCGTGGGAATCCATCTCCATGGATTACATGTCGGGCCTGCCTTCTACTAAGAATGGAAATGACTGTGTTTTCGTGGTCGTTGACAGATTCTCGAAGATAGCCATCATGGCGGCCTGTAAGAAGAATATCACAGCAGAAGCCACTGCTAAACTCTTCTTTGAACGAGTGTGGGTGCACTTTGGGATCCCACAGTCTATCATATCAGATCGAGATAGCAGGTTCCTCGGCACATTTTGGTCCAGCCTCTGGTCAATGTTGGACACAAAGCTCACCAAGTCCACAGCTTTCCATCCCCAAACAGATGGCCAGACAGAGGTAGTCAACAGAATGATTGTACACATTATGCGCATGTACAACTCAAAACATCCACGCACATGGGACGAGAGCCTCCCCTATGTACAACACAGTTATAACCGGGCTCTCCACAGTTCAATTGGCCATAGCCCCTTTCAGGTGGGCTTGGGATTCCAACCACTATGTCCCATTGACATAGCCATGCCGTTTGCAGCTGCTCAGGCCGATTCAGCTCATGTCCCGTCTGAAGTTGACAAAGCAAGTAGCTTCATCGAGCGCATTCAACACATCCGCCAATAGGTTCATGATATATTGGACAGAGCCAATGCGAAGTACAAGCAGCGCCATGATCAACACCGGGTGCCACACCACTTCCCGGTGGGCGACAAAGTATGGCTACATTTGCAGAAGGAGCGCCTCACTGGACCTCACCGCAAGCTTCGCCCACTCCGATACGGGCCGTACACCATCACCAAGGCTATAGGTAACAATGCCTTCGAGCTTAGTATTCCACCATTCCTTGGTCTGCACCCAGTCTTCAATGTGGATCGCCTTCGTCCTTACTTTCCACCTCTATTGGACACCTCGGACATTGCAGAACAACTCACACCAACAGAGTTAAACCCAGACTGCATGGAACAGGCCACCACAGATTGTATCATGGACATGCAAATCAAGAACACTCGCCAACAGAAGATCTAACTGTATCGGGTTGTCAAAGCTGGCCAACTCCTGCACCAAGGAAAGTAGTTCACCAGGGACCAAGTTCAGCAGAAATTTCCTCATCTCATGGAGGAACTTAACGCAATGGGGACCATTGCTTCCTAAGGGGGGAGGAATGATCCAGGTGGATATTGTTGGCCACCCGCCTATTCCACTTGGGCCCCCACCATTGTCTCTTTCAGTTTTTCAGTTTCAGCATAACTTACTATTTTTAGCAGTTTTTCGGGTCTTGAACTTCTGGAGCCGTTTTGAGGCCTTAAACGACGTTTTTTGGGTATCGTTTTACCAGCGAATTTGATCATCAAATTCATCCCAAAAGTTGTATTCCTCGGATAGAACTTTCTAATGATGTATCATGTGCATCAAACGGAGATAGTATGCCAAAGTTACGTCCCTGGGAAGTTGAAACACCAATTTACCCAAACGGGGCCCATAGTTTTGGCGCTTCATCTCCTAGGGTTAGGTTTTTGGGATGTTGAGGGCTCTCCATTGTTCTCAATAATAAATAGGCCCTCGAGCCTCATTGTAACTCAGTTCAGAGGTCTGTAGCCACCACATCTCTTCTCAGAGATTCGCTACCAGCACCCTAGCTATTTTATTTCCATTATGTCTGTAAGCATCTTTCTGTTATTTGATATTAATGAAATGAAGTGTTATTTCCGCTGCATCTCTGTATTTATGGTTATGTGTTTATTATGTTGCGTTCCTGCATAAATCCGGATCAGTGGTATCAGAGCGGTCTGCTTTTTCTCGATCCTTCTTTGCATGTCCCCAACGAGGTCGGGGTATAAGGAGCTAGGGCTTGATCTGGTGGAACCTTTGCAAGATCGGCCTCGTAAACCTCGACGGACGCCCATGGGGGACGAAAAGAAAGATGAGGGAGCAGGAGATCCTATCAAAATATTGCTCGAGGAGGCCCTCGAAAAACAAAGGAACGCGATGATGGATAGTTTTGCTCAGATCCTTCAACGGCTGCCCACCGGCGGCGCATCTGCATCGAGTAGCCACTCTGGAGTTGCGACTCCCTTTAAGGTACAAGTAAATTTTGACATTCCCATATTTGAGGGTCAAATAGACGCAGATGCCGTAGATAGATGGTTGAATCTATTAGAAGGATATTTCTCTGTTCATGACTTTTCAGACCGGGAGAAGATTATTTTTGCACTCCTGAAAGCTACCCCCCATGTTAAGGACTGGTGGGAAACCTACTGTGAGAATAAGGACCAGACAGAACCCTCTCTGTTCTCGTGCGTACCAACTTGGAATTCTTTAGAGGCAGCGGAGTCGAACGGTACTATCTGTGAGAGCTGAGGACAAGTACATGATGGACCCATGACTGAGCAACAAAGGATCCAAGATGTGCAGTGACAGATACATTCCATACCACAAGCACAGATTTGGGTATCAAGATTGAAGATACATTTGAGTGCTAAAGTATCGCAGTTGTGCACGGATACGATCGGGGAGGAAATGGGGTTTCCTCGACATCTCTCCCTCAGCAGTCGGCATCATAGGTGTCTTGCCCAGATTGGCTTGAAATTCAAAGCAGGCAGAAATGGAACTTTTGGATGCAACGAATCAAAAGCAAGGAAAAGGTGCTTCCAAACCGCAAAGAAAACAAAGGGCCAGGCATAGAGCTAAAGACAACCCCATCAAAGCCCTGAAGACAAGAACAACACCGTAAAGCCAAAGAATGACACGGGAAAGTGGTGTGAGTTCCATAAGAGTTCCACTCACAACACAAGTGAGTGTCGGGTCAAGCAGTCGCTAGTGGCTGAGATGAGGGCTTATGAGTTAGATGCATGCTCTAACTCTGAATCAGAACCTAACAAGGGGAATGAAAAATGGAAAAAGATTATTGATGCAGATCCCAACGCCATTGTTGCCACTACGAAAATCTAGAAGGAACTGGAAGATCCAAAGGAGGAGGAACGTCTCTTCCACTCCGAGATGTGGGTAAAGGGCTCCCCGGCAGTTCATTGTCAACAATGGGAGCCAAAAGAACCTCATTTCAGCAGACGTCGTGAAGTGGTTGGGCTTGCCGACCACAGCTCACCCACATCCATACACTATCGGGTGACTTCACCAAGGACGAGATCTCTGCGTCAGCCGGTAGTGTCGCCTTCCCTATAGCATCAAGCCCTTCACGGATGAGGTATTATGTGACATTGCTCCTATTGATGTTTCTGATGTATTATTAGGACAACCATACTTGTGGAAGCGTCATGCTGTGTATGAGTCTTGGCCTCGTGCTGTTATTGTTACTTTGGGAAATAAGTTGTACAGGATACCAGAAGTACCACCTCCTGCTGCTATCTCTTTGGTTACTGCAAAACAATGCAGTAAGCTCATTTCCCAAACCGGGAAATTCGTTTTCCTGATGATCTG